>VZRW01007478.1:82748-95510 GCA_013398125.1 Aegotheles bennettii | reverse complement strand
CTGGGTCTGGCACCTGCATCCCTTCCCTGGCCGGCACAGGAGTTCCCGGGGCCCGAAGGACGGAGGTACAGCGTGTGTCCTGCGAGCTGCTCTGCTTAAGCGTTTCCTTACAAACGCGAAGGTAAAAGCTCGTTCCGAATCGCCCGGGTCTGCCTCGGTGGGTGTAGGCGAGCAGAAGGTGCGCTCTCCTCTCTCTTCATTCCTTTGTCTTCCCATCCTTCCCAGCCGCTCGGCTCCCGGTTGCTTTAATCGCTACAATGCAGCTCGGGGACCTTTGAAGCAAGGAGCGGGTTTGTGTGCTCCGCCAGCACGGCTGTGCTGGGGGGGGTTGAGCAAAACAAGGTCTCCAGCTGGGATTTGTGTGCGGGGACAGACAGGACAGTCCCGGTGGGAGTGCCCGTTCTCCGTTAGAACAACTCCCGAGGGCAGCCTGGTGCTGGGATGAGGCTGCTTAGGGCAGGTACGTGGAGCTGCAGGCTCTCCCACTCCACAGCAACTCTCCTCAGTTCAGCTGTGTCTGTGAGTAACCCTGTGTAAAACATGCCAGCGTAACTGTGGAACCAAGCTCTTGCCATTCCTTAGGTCAGATCTATCTTGTTTCATTAGTTTTGGATCTCTCTAGCTCTAAAAATATTCAATTGTTAATTGCTTACTTGGGAACTGAATATACAGTGAGATGGGCAGTGGTAAATAGAGCTGTCTGTTATTCACACAGCTGTGCAAGAAAATTGTGCTGTGGTTCTGAAGATGCTTATAGGGAACAGTCCCCTGTGTTTTACCACATGTAATCCTAGGATGCACTGAATTTCAGTGAGAGGATTTGTTCTCAATCCACTGCCTTATTCTCTATGTAAATTAAAAGCATAAACTAAGCAATAATTACCAAGAATATCAGCAATATTGACTCTTCTGAAAATGATGATGGAACAGCTGCGCGGAGCAAGATTCCCGTGTGTTGCTAGGAATGCACTCACCAAAGGGGTTTTGAGGCTGACTTTTCCTCTTCAAGGGATTTCAGCAGATTGTGGTCTGTTTGTATTTGGTGAGCTTGTAAATGTTTGGATTTTTTTTGTTTGGTTTTGCCCCTCAGCAGGTTTGGGATCAGACAGTGCTGTTGGGTGAGATATCGCTGGGTCAGTCTGTCAGGACGTGGCTGTGCAGTAGCTGTGATGCAGGTTTTTCTCTCCAGCTGAGACTTTAGAAGGACAGCTCGTGCAACTATAAGTCTGTGCTGAGAAATCCATCCTGCTCGGCTTCAGGACTGAGAAACGTCTGGTGGCTTGAGAAACTTCTGTGCTGAACAAGGTGCAAATGCAGGAATGCATAATCTCTGCTATTTGTTTTTTTGGTTTGGGGTTTTTTTTTCAGAAGTTCATATTCTCTTGTATCAGGGCTATGCCACACAGATGAGCTGAGGCTGTGCTGGCCAGGGGGCTGCTGGCAGCCTGTGTTCGCGGCAGGGCTGGGTAAGGTGTGTTGAGGGGCTCTATCACCCTGTTGCACTCCCAGCAAACCCTTGCTCCAGCTCTGAGGCCCCACTGGGAGGTGTGGTCATGGTCTCTGTGTGAAACTCTGCCCCAGTGGCCAGCTGTGTGAGGGTTTCGGTGTGTGTGACTAACAGGATCAGGAAAGTTGGCTCCTGTTGCTCTTGAGTACGTGTAATGTAGAAGATGAGTAGCTCTTCTACTTAAGGCTTGGGGGCATTTTTTATTGTTTCTAAAGATAGATAAAACACAGTAGTTACTCAGGCACTGAACAGTATGGTGACTGAATTTTTCACAAGGGAGCTACTGCTTTTTTTTTTTCTTTAAAGGCAGAACAGTGTGGTCAGTGTAGCAGTTAAAGAGCTTCTGTTATCTACAAGAATAACGTAGCTGTCACATTGTAGTGATAACGAATGCAATTCATCTCCTGTCAGCAGGAGGGAACTGATGGAGTACGATATGAAGTAGCTGTGGTCTCAGTCTGTCCTTAACACACGTTACCAAACCATGGTCACAGCTTATGAGCCCTGCAGAATCATGGAGGATCGCTCTGGGTCAGGAGCTGAAAGGGGCTCAGCAGCACTCGTGGGCTCACCTGCCAGATGTAGTGACTCCAAGCACATTCCGAAAACTGGTTCTGTGGTCATGTGTATTGGTTGTGCAGGGCTTGCCTGTGGCTTTAAATACTTGACATACCATACAGATCTCCAAAATAAGAGGTTTACTTGCCTCTAATCTGTGATTGGAGATTTATCAAGAAATGTCTCGGAGAAACCCTCTGAAATTCCCCTTTTAAGAGGTGCCTGGGGAGAATGTGAAGCAGAGTCTGGTGTTGCCAGTTAAACCATTTGTTTTGTTCTAGTCACTTACCATTCAGTCAGTAGCGTGTATTGGGAGAGGGGACAGCAGTGTCACTAAGTATTTGGCACTCTGTGTTAAATTGAGTGGATGTGTAACAAAACACAGAGGTGATGTCTTAGTTTAGAACATTGAAAGGAAATTATTCCTGACACATAAAATGTTACAGCAAGACACTTAGTGCAGTACAGTTACCCCGTATCTCCTTACGGAGCACGTTGCTGAGAGCTGGAAAGGATGTCATGTTGACTTCTTAGCATTTATGCTGCTTGTGGCCCAGAGTAGGACTGCTTATGGTCATTAGTTTTATCTGATGTTCTACCACCTGCAGTTTCCCAATCCTAAGGCACGGGGGTTCAGCCTACCGTACTTGTTCAGGATTCCGAGTGTTTGCAGTTTGAGCAGGACAAGGTGAAAGGGCTGGCAGGGACATGGAATTTTCTTTGTCCTCTCGGCTGCTGTGAGCCGCAGCACGGTTTGTTTGTGCTGCTACTGCTTCGCATTCTTGGGAGTGGAGTCTGAAGTGCTCGTGTGGTCTGATCTTGCTTTTGGTCTGGGCCTTGTGTGATGCTTACCTGGTAGGGGAGACACTCTATTCTATGACCCAGCCTGCTTTAATTTGGCATAGAGGGCCTGTTTTAATGGACCAGGACAAACAGGTACAGTCTTTCCTCTGCCTTCTTGTTCCACAACGCTGCCACAGAAATGAGAGGTGATGAAGGACCTACTAGGCATCACATCGAGCCTCAGCCCATGGCTGCCTCCATTCTGGACCTCCTGCCCACTCTCCCAGCTGATGATGTGGTTGGAAGGTGGATTCGAAGGTTCTTGCAGTGTGGAAGCACAAGTCCTTTCCCCATTTGGGGTTACTCCAACACCTGCACCTGGTGCCTGAGGAGGAGGAGGAAGGCAGGCAGGAGTCTCGGCACAGAAGTGTTAGTAACTGCCTCTTTTCAGCAAAGTGGTGTTGCCTAAAGTTTTTGGGCAAAACAAAAAGTAGAATAATGTAGCGTAGCATTCCCAGGATCTCTAATGCTTGGGAAGTCCATTGTTTGTGGGATTGTTTTTCAGTCAAAGGAGGGTGGGCCTTGCTCCCCTCTGTTAGCATAAGTGTTATATTTAATCTGTTAACCTCAAGGGAGTTGCTCCTGAATTGATGCAAGTGGCTGTGAATGCTGAATCAGGCCCAGGAGCTCGGTCTTATTCATGTAACTTTTTGTTGCCTTTTGTTGTTTTTACGAGCCCATGTATGAAAAGCCCATGCTAACCCTTTTAGATAAAATGGAAAACCTTGCAGGATGGCTGAAGCTGTATTGGAATTAGTGAACCTGCTTGTGCTGGGTGTTGCGTGAAGAGGCTGCTAATGATGGAGGATTCTGGTCTGTGAAGGTGCTGTATAAGAAGAGGGGGTAGGATGAAACAAAGGGAGTGCATTTTCCCTCCTGATCTTGGACCAGTCTTTCCAAGAGAGCCTTGTAAATGAAACTTCTTGGAAGGTGTCTTGCCTGTGACTTGTCCCTGCAGAGTAAAAGCTTTTCACATAAGCAGGTGTTGTCTTCCTGAGTTCTGAAAAAGTCTGAAATCATTTTGTATGTTACTCAAAAACTAAGGGACAAATTCTGAGCTGCAAAGTACTGTTCCTCCTTACAGCCAGTGGAGCACTGCAAATTGACTCTGTTGAGGGATGCTAACAGTTGTCTCCCCCAATCTCATGTATGTAGGCTTAGAGGCAGAAACAACTTTATTCTGAGGGGCTTTCCTCAAAAAAAGCTATTTTTGCTCCTTACTCCACCAGCTTCAGCATGTGAATGTCATCTGGCCAAATGCCCAGGACTAAACACAGTGCTCTAAACATGGCCTCACAAGTGGCTTGTAAAGGAAAAGGAAAAAAAAAACCACAAACTTTTGGACTTTTAAATGGTTCTCCTACTTTTTTGCATCCAAAATGATGTCTTAGGCTTCTACTTTTTATTACTTGAACACAAATCCGTGCTGTCCAGTAATTAACTCCAGGGCTCTTTGACCCTGACATTGTTGAAACATACTTCCAACATGAAAATAACCCAAAGTCTTCCTGGTTTTCCTTTCACTCATGATGTGTATTGCATACGCTGAAATTTTTAACTTGCCTAAAGATCCGTAGCTTTGACTTCCTCTTAATCCTTTGCTGAATAGTTTCTCTTAATGGATGATCCTTTTCGAGCATATGACAGAATATGTATTTGAATACATTTGAGAACGAATGTGTGGAAAGCAATGGAAATACTTGCTTGGCTAATTTGGCCGTGATATGGTTTAGTGGTGATGTAGGTTGGGGTTGGGCTGGATGATCTTGAAGGTCTCTTCCAACCTTGATGATTCTATGACCGTGTTCCTAACTGAGGTTACTGGTTCAGGTGAAGACTTGGAGCTGTGGAGCACACAAGGATTGCAGAAGGTGTCTGATTGAGTGATCAGAGCAGCACATTGAGTCAGGGTATGGAGAAATGTTATTTACCATAGAAGGGTACCCTCTTTTATCTTCCTGCCCTGCAGATGCCTGGTCAGGTGCTGAAGGCAAAAGCCAAGTGCTCTGACATGGGGTGGTTTCTCCTGCGTGGAGCAATGGACAGAATTGCCAGTTGTTTTCCAGCTCAACCTGTGTCTCTGGGCCAATGTGGCAAGGTGCTGCCTTTTAATCAAGCTTCATGCTGATTCTGTGAGTGAGCCTTGTGATAACTTAGGAATTAAATAAGGCCCAGGCTGAGGTCTGGGTATGGCTGCTGCCAGTTTTGGATCTGCTTGTGTGGGAAACTGCTCACCAGTTTTTTGCAAAGAGGCAAATTTTTAAAACTTGATTTCTCCCTTTGTGAAGGTTACGATTCGGTTTTGTGGTTGTATAAAAAAACCAAAACCAAACCAAAACTCCTTTTGCTAGCTGGAGCCTTGGCATGCTTTGTGACTCATAACTTGCTGAGACTGATTTCTTAGGAAAACAGATATTGGCAACTTTGAGGTGCCAACACTCAGTAAATTGTCATAATAAGCTATTTTAGCTACAATTGGAGATTAAAAAATAATAATTTCTTTGCAATGTTCACAGTATTTATTGCAAGATGCAAAAATAATGATTTGGACACTTTGAATAGCTTGGGAGAAAGAGGCCAGAGTTCTTGCAGTGTGGTTGCAAAGGGCCACACCTGTTTGGTTTGGCTGTCTGGGAACCTTCAGGGTGCTCCAGAGTATCTAAATTGTGTGTGCCACAGTACCACAGTGTAACCCCAGCTTTGTACACATATTTGTAGAGACAACAGTTTAAAATGGTGGTTGATTTGAAAGTTGACAAGAGTTCTGTTTTGGGAGGTGTGGGTAGGAAATGTGAGTTTTCAATCGTGTGACTTTTCCTGCTAGCAGTTTGAACTCGATTGACTTAAACAGTAGCAGCAGTAAAACTCCTATCCTGAAGCGTTTCTCTGAATGTGTGTGTGTGTTAGACCTGAGAGTTGCTGCTGAAGTCTTCATAAACTGCTTTTAAATAATTGGAATTTTAGAGAACTTTATCTTTGAGCCATGAGTCAAGTTTTTCCACTAAATAAATTTGTCTGACTTGCAGAACTGTTCACTTTAGTGAATTACAAATGTGGGTCAGGAGTCTGCTAGCCCCTCTCCCATGTCCCATAAAGGTGCCATCCCTGCCTGCCCTGCCATGTGAGAAATAGACTCTGACTCCACTTTGAAGTGGGGTCGAATCCAGAAGCTTTTACTACAATAAAAACAATTAACAAAAGTTACTGCGCAGTGGCAATGACTGAATCTTGCCAGCTGTCACGAGGAGTTATGCAGAAAGCCTCAGCTCTAACTTGTATCAGTGATCTTCATTTTATGTAGTGTCTGCTTCTTTGCAAACTCCATGGCTTGGAATTTTTGGCTTGTTTGGTTAGAGAAAAAACTGAAGATTCACCATTAAGTGAGCAGCTAGCTTTCCTTTGATTAATTCAGATTTTCTGTTTAATAATTCCATAAAAATCCTTCATTCATGTCTGTTGCACTGATAAATGTGCAGCTCATCCCTTTTGGCAGGAATTCACTACAAAGATATTCTCAGCATTTGTTTTACAGTATGTTCCTTAAAATATTCAATTTTATTGCAATTTTTTTTCTAGAAGGCATGATCTGCCAAGATAAATATTTGGTTTGTTATAGTACAGATTCATATTTTTTTTTTATGTCTATGTGAAAAACATTATTTCATCTCTTGGTATTTCATGAATGACAGGGCGTATGTTAGCTCTTGCTTACAGTGTATTTCCCATATGGTTAACAACAGCTCTAGAGGCCAGAGCAGTGTTTTAGCTCCATCTTGCATGTCTTGTTCCTTGCTAAAGATAGTATACTAGCGTGTGCACACCCTTTTGGCAGACAGACCGGGCATCTTCTTTTACTGCTGGAAGTCTTCTATTTGTCATGCCGTAGTCTAGACTTGAGAACATTGCATTTTCTACGAGCTGGAGGCTTTTTTTTCCTTAGTATCACAGCCTGAGAGCTATGTCTAAATTCTACCTTTTAATTAAGGTTTATTTGAGGCCAAGGAATATGTAATATTGTGTCAATTTCACTAATGCTCTGTGAAGCTTTTATAATGTTGTGTGTTTTGCTTGGCATTTGAAGTTGTTCTACGTGTTTTAAGAACAGACAGTAGGTGATGGTTGTCTTTCAATAGTTACTAATAATGTTCTAATGATGGCTAGAACATTATTAGTTCTGTTGTTGACCATCTAATGGCACTGGCATGGTTTTGCTCACATCGCTGGAGTACAGAACGTAAAACTAAGGAGAAGTCTTAGGCCTTGGCATAAGCTGAGCTGTGTGTTTAACTGAGGATTGCTGGATGGAGACACTAACTTGGAAGTAGTGAGTTGAAGTAAGTGGTCTTAATATCAACACATTGTTTCATACCACTTTTTCCTTCACGATCAGATGTGTGTGTTTATCAGTGTAGTCAGCACCTCTGTTAGGAAGCAATGCATCGGTTGTTGTGAGAAGACTCATTGGGGTTTTGTTCTGTTGGGTCTTCCAGTTCCCACGCGCAGGTGGACGCCTTGTTCCCTGTGCAGTTCTGTCCATGAGGATGTTTCCTTTCCAGGCAGGAACAGGCTTGTAACACTGGTTACAAGTGTTTCTCCTGTGTGGAGGCAGAGCGTGTGCCTTTTGAGCCCAACAGAATGGGATGGCAGCCTTTATTTTGCTGGCAGAAATCTTCATTTGGAACATCGTACTGGAGTCTGGTGCGTTAAAAGGACAATGGATTTGAGAAAGGTAGATCATGGATTCAGCTCATGCTCAGTAAGCTTTCCATTCAGCAAGGTGTTTGTCATTTTAGCTATGAATGGTCCATCAGTTTTTCTGTTCCTGCTTTTCTAATTGAAGCACTTTGTTGAATGAACGCTAATGCAGCACAGGCCAGCAGATCGTGTTCAACTCTCCAAACTGTGGTCCTGACAAAAATAAAATGCAAAGCCTAGCAACTTCTAGGTTGTATACACCATGCCTGACACCTGTAAAGCCCTATTTAGTCTGCATGTACAATCTCTGAAGAAAGACAGTTCATGTAAAGTTTTGGCAAAGTTCATTATGTATGATGCCTGTAGGGTGACTCTTTTAGCATTTTATGGAAACCCTTGCTTTTATTCATCCACTGTCCAGTGGCTAGCCTAGAAAGCTGGTTGTCAGATGAAAGTTTTTTGTCTCAAGTGTGCCAACTTTTAATTGAGGGCAATATGGTTATTTGCTTGGCTACCTAAACCCATTTCTAGGCTAGTGTCTTTTCCCCGTCTTTCAAACAGTCATTAACCGCAGCGATGCCTGAGACCTTGCTCTTTCACATCCAGTTCAGCAAAGTACCTGCACTGGGCTCTGTACCACTCTATTGTGTTCAGCTTTGTTCCCTGTTATACAAAAAAAGATGTGGACAGGCTGGAGAAGGTCCAGACAGAAGGGCCATGAGGATGATCAAAGGACTGGGAAACCTGGTACATGAGGAAAAGCTGGGAGAACTGGGTTTGTTCAGCCTTGAGGAAAGAAGGCTTAGCGGAGACCTTATCACCATGTTCCAGTATTTAAAGGGTGGCTGCAAAGAAGATGGAAACTCCCTTTTCACAAGGAGTTACATAGAAAAGGTGAGGGGCAATGGGTACAAGTTATTCCTGGAGAGATTCTAAGTGCACACGAGGAGAATTTTTCACAATGAGAACGATCAGCTATTGGAATAATCTCCTCAGGGAAGTGGTGGATTCCCCAACATTGGACAATTTTAAGATATGGCTGGACAGGGCGCTAAGCCATCTTGTCTAGACCATGCTTTTGCCAAGAAAGCTTGGACCAGATGATCCCTGAGATCCTTTCCAACCTGGTATGATTCTATCTTTCTGTGGTTCTAGTGTGTTGAGTCCTTGGGTCTGTGTTGTGAATGTGTAGGCTAATTCTGAATTGCACATAAGACGATCATCTATGAATACCAAACCTGCCAAGGCTGCACATAAATGTCTTGGGCTGTTGGAAGGTGGCTTAAGTTACTTAAGTTGCTTGGTGCTGTGCAAAGAAGCAATGGTAGAAAGCTTACACTAACATGTCACTGGCAGGATGGGCAGAGCATGGAAGGAGAAATTGAATTGCTGTGTGAAAAGCAATGTAGTTCTTTTTAAGACTGGGTTACAGTCTGGAGCTCTATATTATGTGTTGCTGAACAGTAGATTCTCTGGACAAGAAGGACCACTGCAGTTCATTCTGAAGAATGCGGCTTTTATCTGAAGGAAGAAGGGGAAAAAAAATGGTTATAGCCCTTCAAGCTAAGAATAAATGTGGAAAACATGAGCTGAATTCTGTTAGCTGATTCTATTAGACTTTGGGCTGGTGAAGGATGAATGGGAAGAGTGGGCCAGCGGTCCCTCCAGGCTTGTGCTTCCCTGATTGTCAAGGGATACTCGGCATCAAATGCTAGCTAATTACCTGGAGGGTAGGGGGAAGTGGTGTTGGCCTCAGCAAGGCCTTTCTGTGCTGCTCCAGTTGGGCTGTGTGCAGGCCTGGAGGGAAGTAATGGAGTATGCTTGATTTCTGTCTTTAGGAGGAAGCTGACACCAGCTCCTTGCTGGGTGGTGTTCATGTTCACCTTCTCCAGTAGGGCTTGGGGTAGGACTTGGCAGGTGGGAGGAGTCACAGGACAGTGATCCCTGCCCACATGAGGTCCTGGCCCATGAACTGTAAAAGAAATATACTTATTTCCTTCTTAATTTGCCTTTTGGTGCTATGGCTTTGGAAAGAAGGCAGAGTGGGAAAGAAATAATGAGTTTTAGGGGTGGATTGAGTTCCCCTAGCTCAGTCACAGCAGGTCAAATTACTGGAGGGATTTGTGACTCCTCAGAGACATGTTTGTGCAGGGGATGCATCATAGCTGAGGTGCAGAAGAACAGAGAGAAATGAACTTGTTGGTGTTTCTTTTAAGAGCAGCTGATAGACTTTGAAGGGTTTTTTTCACGTTGCTGAACTTATACAAAGAAGCTGTATAAAAATAACTGGCACCAGATGTAGAAGCAATAAAATAATGCCGTGTTAAGTCTTGAAACTGTGGTATGTAACCACAGAGACTATTTTCACCCATTGGCAGCTTTCTCTTTATTATCTACAGAAAGAGAATGATGGAATTTGTGAGCTGTTACTCTCAAGTTAATCTTTCATTAGTAAAAGGACCAAGTAAACCTGTATCCCAGTACACTTAGCCCCAGCTCCCCATGCACAATGGTTGCCAGTGTTTGTTGCTAGCAGTCTGTCAGCAAGAATTAAACCTAGAAAATATCTTGTCGTCTGACAGCTGCCTCACTTCTGGGTTTGATCACATTTGATTTGGATTAGAAAGAAAAAAGTGACACCAACAAACTCTTTACCTGACCTGCATCCATAGGGTAACACCCGATACAGTAAGCATGTGGAGTCATCGAGGTGTTTTACTTCAGAATCATCTGCTGTTGTCAGCACTTTGACCCAGTTTCACCATTTCGCCAAATAAGGCCTATTTTTTTTTTCTAAAAATACTCATTTCGAAACACTTTGTTTTCTCTTCCCTCTCTCCTGGGATAAATTGTTTACACAAGCAAAGTAATAGTGGAGAATTAAACACCCACACTTCTTCTTCAGGAGTTCCCTTGCTGGTAGTTTCTATGAACTCATAAATCCAGCAAGGAAAGAGAAACTTTTAGTAGAAGTCAAATGGGCTTTGATATGGCTGTCTGGCAATGATGCTATTCCCTGTACCACTAAGGGATCAAAAATAGCCTGGACAGAGAAGGGAAAACTGCTCATCACAAAATCTCGGGAGGGGGAGGACCTTCTTTCTCCGTTGTCTGGGTGAAGGCAGCCTGGGAGAGGCTTTAAGCCTTTCTCTTTACTGTAAGAGCCAGTTAGTGGCTGCAGCATCAATACCTCCCTCTTTCTGTATGGGACTGTATGTGTCCTGGTCTTTTGAGGGACTTCAGGATAGAAGCAGATAGGTGAGTTATTGGGGTGATGACCTTAGACCACCTTCTCAAATACAAATGTGGTGTTGGAAGAAGGGGGAGGGATGAGAAGGCTGCTCAAACCTGTGTAAGATGCCAGATCTTGGAGATGTCACATAATATGACGTATGTCTGTCTTTCCAGGATTCTTATCCAGATGGCTATGAAGAAAGGGGTGGAAAAGGAGAAGAGCTTTATTAGGAAGTAGAAAGTAGTGAAAACTGCAAAATGTGAAGAGAATTGGGTTGGTGGATGGAAAACTTACAGGTACAGGAAAGAAAGGTGCAAAGTCATGGAGTTTCATTCCCAGGGGTTCAGCTGCAAGAGTGAAGGCAAGTTGGGTGTAAGGGCTGGGGTAGGAGAGACTGGGCTTGGTCAGGATAAGCAGAGTGAGAGAGGAGAGATGGTGGTGGACAACCTGATGGAAAAAGGGAAGAGGACTGGGAAAACAGCAGTAATCTTTGCATTGTTAATGAATAGTAAGTCAGCAGTGACAGAAGGAGTGTTAAGATAATGGAGGGACTTGAGATGGTTATCAGAGAAAAAAGTTACAGGGAGAGGTCACAGGGAACAATTGTCCTCTGAAGGAGGATCAAGAAGAGCAACACGGGGACAGGAAGGATGACCTGTGTTTACGTGACTTGGAAGGGACACAGATTGAGACCCAAGCCAGGAAGCTTGGTTGAGGCTAACATTGTCAGTCCCATGCTGTATATGTAAAAAAAGGAAGAGGAGTGGAATTAACTTGGAACAAATATTTCAACAGCCTTCAGCTTTGAATTTCCTGGGTTTCATTGGTGTGTCATAACCTTCTTGTTTTCACTGTTCAAGATTTTTTTCCATAAAGAAATAGGACAGAAGAAGAAACAATAAAGTGTTTATCAATACCGTGTCATGTTTGGCTTCTGTCATTTATTTGGTGAAAGTATATTTAGAAACTAAACTGTAGTTTCTAAATAAGTGAGTATCTGAAGCTCCCTTGTCCCTCAGCAAGGAAAGCATCAGAAACAGTTCAGTTGTATGAAAAAAGCATAATTAAAATAATATTTGAGAACATAGTTGGTCAAAGTTGTGGGTGAATTTTGTCATAAAACAATCACTCTTTATAACCAGTCTTACAGTCTTGATCCTTATAGGAAATGTTCAGGTACCTTAAAGGATTCTGAGGATTTAAACTTCTGTCCTAATTTTTCCAAATAGGTGAGTTAGTGGCAGTAGCTTGCATTATGCTATCTGCAGACTTTGTTCTGAAGAACTATTAGGTTGCCCTGCTTATGCCTCCTCCCAGCCCCCAACCAGATCCTCAAACAGGCAAGAAATCAAAACTGTTCAAATTAAGTTTGTTTTCTCCCTTGGATCTTGTGTGTGTGTGGGGGGGGTTTATTATTTTTTTTTAACTCCTGGTAACATTATGAAATAAGTTTAGGCATTTCATCTATGATGTGTATATGACATAGCTGCAAGGACAGTAGGAACGCTGTGCTTTGATGATTATCCTGCTTGCTGTGTTGGCATGCTTGTACAACAATGAACTGACTCACAGGCACTGCTCAGTCTGTTTTTTCCACTCTGTATAGTCAAAGGAACAAGTTGCACAGTCTGAGCTTGATGGTAGCTTCCCCTCTACATAGTACAGGTTAGCAGCACTGAAGTAGCACAGAAGGTCTGATGTCTCTGGTGGGGCAAACCCAGTTCACCAGCCTCAAGCTTTCTACATTGAGTAGCTTATCTATTCATGGCTAGTGGATCTGAAGTAGATTAGGGCAGTGAAAACTCTCCGGTATATGCATAAGTGTTTTGATGGAGGAAGGCTCTGCAGAGAGATCTGGACAGGCTGGTTTGAGGGCCAATGGGATGAGGTTCAATAAGGCCAAGCGCCAGGTCCTGCACTTGGG
>VZRW01007478.1:27846-82614 GCA_013398125.1 Aegotheles bennettii | reverse complement strand
GTGCTGGGTTCAGTTCTGGGCCCCTCACTTCAAAAAAGACATTGAGGTGCTGGAGCGTGTCCAGAGAAGGGCAACAAAGCTGGTGAAGGGACTGGAAAATGTCTTATGGGGAACAGCTAAGGGAGCTGGGGGTGTTCAGTCTGGAGAAGAGGAGGCTCAGGGGGGACCTCGTTGCTCTCTACAACTCCCTGAAGGGAGGTTGTGTTGTGGTGAGGTGGGGGTCAGTGTCTTCTGCCGTGCCCACAGTGAAAGGACAAGAGGAAACAGCTTTAAATTGCAGCAGGGGAGATTCAGGTTGGACATTAGGAAAAAATTCTTCACTGTCAGGGTGATTTGGTATTGGAATTGGTTCCCCAGGGAGGTGGTGGAGTCACTGTCCCTGGAGGTGTTCAAGATGCATCTGGATGTGGCTCTGGGTGATGTGGGTTAGTGGTGACTTAAGTGGTTGGACTGGATGATCTCTTCCAACCTTGATGATTCTGTGATGTCTGATATATTTACATGAGAGGTCTTTGTAAGGAGAGAATGAGTTTGGTTTAATTAAGTAAGATATTTTCTTGCAGTTTTTTCTGTGCACAAAATAAATTGAGACATAAATACTGTTCTTTAAATTTTTTTCTAGTGATGTTTTGTTCATTCAGAAATAAATCTTTTCCTTGGTACTCAACTTCATGGTTTGCTGTGTTTGTGCACTGGTTCTACAAGAAGAGCTGGTAACATTTTGGAAGTGTGCTACAAAACGTGGTGCTTAAAGCAGTCGATTCTGAAAAAATAGCAAGTGCTGAGTGAATAAAGCAAACTGTCTGTAATGTCTGCGATGTGCAGGTGTTTAAAATGAACAGTGCAACCACAAAAACTTGCATGTGATTTTCCTCATACAGGCTGTTTGATTCCATTAACCTCTTGGTCGGAAAGCAGTAGTGGAAATGTACCTAATGACATGCAAATACAATTGCTCTTGAAAAAAGCAAATCCACAGCTGCATAACTTGAGTCTGCTCAAGTTAGTCACTTGAGTGCTGACCTGGTGTAATTCAGTATGTAGGAAATTGCATGTTTAAACAGGGATGTTGAAAACTGATCCTTTCAGGATCCAAGAATTTCAGCAGATTTACACTAGCTGACCCAGAACACTTAAGTCTACTTATTTTAGGAGAGAAAAATGAAGTTCAGTTGCTCTATTTTTTTCCCATTTATTTAATGTTAGATAAATGTTCACATATTCCTCACTAGGTGAGCTGCCAGTTTTTTGTACACCTTTTCCAGGATAGATAAATAATAGTTGTGGTTTGTTTAGTCAAGTTGTCCCTGTAGAAAATGGACATCCAAAGTTTTTTTGCTCCTGCTGATACATAGCTCCAATAGGACATTAAATTGTTTGCTCAGAGTTTAGAGCTTTCTGCACCTGGAGATGTTTTGTCACCCAGCCCGTGTGTTTGTATACTCGGATGTGTATCATTTACTAATAAATACAAAGCTAAAAGTCTCATTAATTCGTTAAGCTGATATGTTTTTTGATTTTGAGCTTTCTATTGGGTTATGCAAATGTAGTAATTCCTGTGTGATGAAAAGTAAAAATGGGTTTTGGAGCAGTGGGGGGCTCCCACCCCGGTGAAGACACTGAGAAAGAAGAAAGAATGCTTTTCCTCTGATAACTTGTTCTTCCAAAACAAGCACTCATAAAGCCAAAAAAAAAAAAATAAAAAAATGAAGCAACCTAAGCAACCTCCAACATGAACCCTTATACTTGATTTTATTATTTGTTGTGTATTAAATAGAAATTCAATAAAATACTTCAGTGATAAATGGGAACGCACACACCTTTGGGAAGTTTTGCTCCTTCCAACCTCTGGTTCTTGACATCCAGAGGTGATCTAGTCCAGCCCTCCTTGCAGTCAGATCAGGGTGCTCGAGACCTTGGCCCACAGACTTTTCAGTATCTGCGCAGGTGGAGATGCCTCAGCCTCTCTGGGTCCCTGTTCCAGTGTTGGAATGCCCCTGTGGTTAAACTCCTTTTTTCTTATGTTGAGTTGAAAGCTCCTGGCTCTCTTCTCTACACCCTCCCTTTAGGCAGTTGTAGACAGCAGTAAGATCTATCTTAGCAGAGCATTACAGAACAAAGCAAATTTCATTGAAATGAGCCAAACAGGTGTAGCTTTGTAGTTTGGGAGCAATGCGTGTGTGTCGGTGAAAGTGAGTTTCATTCACACACACTTCTGATATTCCTTCTTCTTTCACGTGGTCTCTTGCTAATCATACCTTCCTTTCCTCTGTGTGCACTGATGGCAGTGAGGGGCTATCATATGTGACCCCCATCATTGCAGTATCTGAAATTCTGTCAGTGCTAAGTGGTTTACTTCTTGTAAATACTCTGAGGTAGGGCAGTACTGTTCCAAATTTTCATGGGAGACAAAGACTAGTTATATATCAAAGTTCTCACCAAATCTGAGACTGGTTTCTTAAATCTTGAGTACATGGACCACTGGGACTTTGTCTTAATGGAACCATGCATGGGGTCAAAGAGGGTACGTATTCCTGAAATAACAAAACCTTTCTCTTTCTCTTATAAAGATGATGCCATGCTGTTTAGATTTGTCTCATTTTAGATACACATGTAATCCAAAAAGTGATTGGACTAATCCTTTTAAAAGTGGCTGGAGGATGAGCTATGAGCAGATTCACAAAGCAACCCAGCCTGGGGTGCTGGCAGTCTAAGTGTCAATGCTAGCTGGTGCTACAGAACGTGATGGTGGCTTTCTCCACTGCTGCAAGCAATGAAGGCTCTCACTTTCACACTGATGCTACTTTTTGTACTGTTAAGGTAACTTACGCCGCTGACTAATATGTAATCACATAAGTGAGGACACTAATGTTGAGTACAGGCTTGCACAGCTGTGGTGTCCTGTGGGTTGTGTGTCTTGGAATGGGTTACTGTGCAGCTCCTTGATACTGTAAGCATAGTTTTTGGTATACAGACTGAGTTTGTACGATCCACAAAATTACTATTTATGTAATGAGCTAATAGCTTGAATAAAGAAAAAGGGGTGAAATAGTTCCTAACTAATACCAAGGGCTAAACTGAGAAGTGGCCCGGGTGGTTACATGTTTTAACACTTTTTACCAAGAAATTCAAATATTAGACCTTACCATGGACTCAGCTGAAATAAAGCTACTGTATATTTACATGCCTTCACTTAGTACACTCAGAGGAAGAGCAACCTGCTACTGTCCCTGGGAACTACCTGAAAAACAAAGTGTAGTACGTGCCTGATGACCCGGTTCCATAGCTAATAGGTGAAACATTAGATCAGTGAGGGTCCAGTGGCACAGTTTACATATTTTCTCTTGAATGTGTCATGTGGAAGATGAGCCTAAGGTCAACACTAGAATATGAAAACACTGTTTGTTCCCTAGTTACTCATTGCCTTGACATCTCGTGCTGTGCTGAAGTTTAGGGGCACGGCAAAGGACGCTTCCGGCAGTTGTATTCCACAGTCTCAGGGTGAGCAGTACAAGCTTTTAAGCAGAGCTTGGAATAACAGGCTCAGTGACTTACGGGTTTCTTACAGACTCATCTTGCATACCATTTAGTGTGTTCTGTTCCGAACCTTGTTCCAATACTTGTGGACAGCTGTGGGAATCTTTCTATTGATTTTATGAAACATAGGATGTAGCTGCTTAGGCATTGGCTGCTTCCTGAACAACAGTTTACTTTTAACTACAGCGTTGAACAAAGGACAGTCATTGCAAAACATTTCTTAGGGAATAATGAAACAGTTGCTTGCAATCATAAAATTGTTGTTTTCTTGTGGAGAGAGATCTATTAAGCAGGTCAGTGATGCAACAAACACAACTAGGAAGTGCTGTTGTGTTATAATGGAAAGAAGCTATGTTTTGTCGTTGCTCAGTGGCATACAAATAATTAGTTTGATTTTATTTTTTTTAGTAGTGAAGATCCTGAAAAATATTAGGGTTATCTATTAATTGAAAAAAAAAATACGCAGCTCTTGCAGTTCTCTTAAGGTCAGTTTTCTTTCTTATAATTCATGGCTCAATTTTACTTTTAAGGTCAATCAAACAACTTTTAGGTCTGTCTGCCTTCCCCCCCCCACCCCCCCATTCTGTGAGCTGCTTTGGGTAAACAAATCCTTTTCAATAAATTATATGAAGAAGAATTTTTCAAAAGCAATTTGGTTTGCCCTGCCACTGAAAGGGGAGTTGCTTTTACTGGAAATCAGCTGAAACTTACTGCTTAGTATTTCTGAAAACCCTGAGTGAAATGAGTGAGAGCTTTGATGTACGTAATAGTCTGCCACACTGGAAAAATGTTTTAAAATGGGAGCCATGCATGTTTTGGAGTGCTGCAGAAATTGAGCCATCTGACATTTATAAAATAGTTTGGAGCTGATGATGAGTGCTAGAAATGCAATCTTTTCTGCTCATGCTACCCTGAGTAGTGTTGTAGGACAGTACACGTAGTCTGTGGTGCCTGTTTCACTGCCTCTGGTGCCATACACTGAAAGTATGTAATAGCACTTGATGAACCTGAGAGGAGTTGGTGCAACTGCAGGATGCTCTGAATAGTGTGCTTGACTGTGCAGAGTTGTGCTTCTGTTATCAGACTAAGATAATAGATAAAATTGATTCCTGGCTGTTGTTTCTAAGTCTCTGAGATACTCCAGCAGTATGTGCGGGGTTTGGGATTGAATTTATCTGAAGAAAGGAACATTTTGTGTGTGAATTATTGATGTCCAATAAAGGAGGAGTGTGTTGGGGCTTTTTTCTTCAGGTGGGTGAACACTGTGACATTTCGGGTATGTTTGGTGAGGTTTCAAGTTGCCCAGTAAATTTAAGATGCCAGAAGTCAATTTTGGTTTAAAAGCAGCTATCATAAGCATCAGCCACATCATCCTGGCTTTTATATGTGGTTGGCCTGGTTTATTCTGTTGAATTTTAAAATGTTTGATGTGTACCTGCTGGTTTCACTGGGACAGAATTGTAAGCCAGCCACGGAGGGCAGACTGTTGGCAGGCTCAAGTCAGCTGGGAGCTGAAGTCAGAACAGCTGACCCAAGCCGACTAGCAAGTGTATCCCATACCATAAATGTCATGCTCATTATAAATGGGAAGGCTCACTAGGGATGGAGATCTTCTCTTCCTGGGGTTCATTCTCCTCCTGCTTCTGCTCCTGAGGTCTGGGCTGAATATTATGTTGGCATTAAGTATTTGTTTTGCTACTTCATTAAATCTGTTTTCATTTCAACCCATGGGTCTCTTCTCCTTTTCCTGATTCCCATTCTCGGCTGGGGAGGGGTCATCAGGTGATAGAGCAATCCTATAGTTTAGCCCCAGATACGGGCTAAACATAGACAGTGGTTTAATGGAAGAACTGGCAAAGGTTAACTTCAGCTAAGGCAGCTCCTAGGCTCTCCCTGTACCCAGGGAGGGGAGAGGCAGGTTTAGGGGACCTCTGTTGAATGTCTGTTCTGTGTCCTCATCTTCAAAGTTACCTGGGAAAATCTTATTTTAAAAAATTAAATAATATTTATTATTTGAAATAAATCATGGTGTATATCAGTAATTGTTTGGTGCAAAAGAGTAAGTTATAGAACAAGATGCTGTCCTAGGTGCAGCTGTCTAATAGTACCAGAATAAGCATATCTAATCACTTAACCCTAGATCATGTAAATATTTGAGTAGATAGAAGTGGTTCAGCTCATTGAACCACGGGAGGTCAGGTCTCTGCTTGCCCCCTTGCTGCATGGAGGAATGTTATCTCTGGCAGTGATGTGGTCAGAGTTTTGCTTGGTGCCTCTGGCAAGCAAGAAAGTAGGAGTTAGGACACAAATGCTGAAACCCTTATCCTTCTCTGGGGTTCATGGTACAGGAGATAGAGATGGTTTTCCCAGGTGCCTAAAATAACCCGCAGCCAAGCCCAGTAGGTGTTTATCTTGTGCATCTCCATATAGATGCAGGGGCTGTACCCCATCTCTCTCTGCATTTGACCTAATGCTTCATTATGAATTCTGAAGCTTCTCCAGACCTTGAAGCTGTATTGTAATTCAAGCACTTACCTTTTTTTGCTTCTTCTAAGAACTGCAGCTCAATGTTAAATATTTTTAAGAGGTTTGAAAACGTATTTCTGAATGTTTTCACTTTTATTATTCACTGGTTTTGGCAGGGGTAACACATGGAAATTACTGAAACACTGCCAAGAAATTCTGGTTTTGTGAGTTATCCAGGCCAGGGAATTTGGGAAGAATATGATCCTTCTGAAAGGTTATCCAAATCAAAGCCAATCTTATAAATGTATTTCTCTGACATGTCTAGAGGCAAAACAAGACATGAATGTATCAACATACAATCATTCTCTTATAAGAGATGTGGTAGTATCCTTCACGGTTAAATGCTGTGCCAAAGGAAATGACTTGGGGTTTTTATTCCTTTTCAGTAATGTGGAAAGTATGCCACGGAGCAAGCAGGAGGAGGTTGTTTAGTGGAAAAGGGGAAGAAGAGACTGTTTGGAAGGGGTGCAGAGAGACAGCATTAGCAGCAAACAGAGTCCTCTTGGTAGTGTGCCATGTCCAGCAAAGCTTAAGGACTGGATTTTCTGAGGCATTCAGTGTTTGCCCAACTGTACACTCCTGCTGGAAAGAGTGATACAATGTCTGTTCGTGTCACGGAGAGCAGTCAGGCCAGCTCTTGCACAGTTTCCAGATGGGATTTTCAGGTACTTTCATTTCTGCGTTTATGACTTTAGCATAGATAAAAAGTGGATAGGCAGCTGCAAGTGAGACAGAGGATCTATCCAAACTCTAATGAGACCTACAACCCTTCCTGAGAGTGCCATGCTGAAACAAGTTCAAAGTAATTCCTCTTTATCCTTTAGTTTCTGAAAAGGCTGCCAGTGAGTAGGATCTGGAATCAAGGGGAAAAAATAAGCCTGCAGGCAAAAGGTTGGTTGATGCAGGAGTGATGACTAGCTGAAACCAGATGTAGAAAGATCAGTTTATAAGTTTGGTAGTTTCCCACTTCAGATGAAGTCAGATAAAGATATTGAGTGTGATGCATGGGCTAGTTCATAGCCCCTGAAGATCCGAGTCTGTCCAAGCAGTAGTTCCTGATATTTTAGGGTTTAACACTTAGGGAGGTGAAGGAGACCTTGGAAAAAGTGGCTGTGATTTTAACAGCATTATGTTAACCAGCATTGGTACTTCAGGATGCAAATACAGGTGTCAGAACTGATCAGCCAAGGAAACAGAGAGCAGCTGTGACCTGTAACAAATAAGCAAGTTGACAACGTCGGGAGCTGAGGAGTGACATCTGCATGGTGCAGTTTGGTCTCTAGGAGAACATCGGTTTCTGTAAGTTAAAGCTATGAAAGGGGCAAGGGGGGAAGATTGTTTGCCAGCTGTTTGTTTTAGGAAGGAGGGCTACTAGGAAAAGAGCATCTGTGCTGCATCCAAGTGTGGGACCATCTGGCCTGTTGCCCTCCTGGTTAAGAGGGGGACATGAGGTTACGACCCTGCGAGCACAGATGTGTAACTGGCCCCAAATCTGGGGGCATTGCATTTCAATTTTTGCAAAATGCATGAAGAGGCACATGAAGGGAGCATAGTAAGCACAGTTCAGCTGTGATCTGCTCATTGCTTTTGAAAAGTTAATGTGTTGTGTATTTCTGCTTCCTTTTCAGTTTTCCAAGAGAGTATTGTTTCTTGAAAAGGGTTGCAAACAGTCATTCATGGCCCTTCTGCCTACATGTGTAGTGACTGTCTATTTTTGTAAGGTTTATTTGGGCTTTTTTAGCTCATTGTAGGCAGAAATACTGTTGCTCACTGATAGCATCCTGGTGGCAACCAGGCTTTCTTCAGGAGAGCAGCTCACACAAACTCATCGTGTTCAGGTAGCAGAGTCAAAACAGCACTTCAAGAAAAAGGAGATAATCAGGGGAATGTTTGTTATTTCCAAGCTTTTTCAAATGTTTTAATTAAAATGACAAAATGCAGAACTATGACACTGTGTAAAGAGTGACTTGTCGTTTTTGCTGAATGCATTATTTGTTTTCCACAAGTAATGTGCTCTCGTATTATTTGAAGGGGAGGAAAAAAAAGAGACCGTAAACCCTTTCTGCAGCCAAAAGAATGATGGAAGTTAGAATCCTTTTTGCATAATCCCCTCGCTTTTTGCTTGTGGATACAGCTGTGCTAACACAATGCAACATTTGAGTTGAGAGGTCTGCCAAATCCTGGCACCAGTGATAGTTTTCAGACTGAGGCTCTTATTTGATGGATTTTCAAAGTGATACTGTGCTCAGTTGTATCTATGTGGCCCTGGAAGTGGGCTTTCAGTTAACTTCTCAGAGGAAATACTTTCAAAAGGAAAAGTTAAATTTTGCCAAGAATCAGATAAGGTCAGAGTAAGCAGACAAACCAGAGCTTTGTAGGTTAGAGATGAACACAACCCTGCTCTCCATGGGGTAGTGCAAATGTGTCAGGAGAACAGGAAAATGAAACAGATGCTTAAATTTGCTGAAAATCTGAAGTTCTGTGTATATGTCTTAGCATATTCCCAAGTGTAGAACTGCATTTTAGAAGTAGTTTTTTCACATTCTTAAAAGCAGTAAAATGCATTTATCTTTCCTGTTTCTGGCTTCCAGTTTAACCCACCAGAAAATGGGTTCACTGAATTAATTGCGAGGGTTTTTTGATACTATATATTTATAAATTGCTATTATAATATGGTTATCATATGATGGTAGTTCACCATAGGTTTTCAAGCTTATCTATAGTAGGCTCTGTCTAGCTTCCATGCATATGAGACAGTAGGGGTTGTATTTCAGCTCTTCTACTGCATCCCACTACTGGCAAAGTGTGTATGACCTAAGGACTATATTGACAGCTGCCAATCAGCATTAGTCTTCTGACATCAGCTGTCCTTTGCCAGTTCATACTTAAGGTCTGGACTGATATTTTCTCCTGCTATCCTTGGTTGCAGAATAGTAAAACCCTTTTTTGCTTGTCGAAAGTAGTTTCTGTGAGTTCTCAGTGGTTGCATGGCCTTTACAGATTGAGAATGAAAGAGGACAGACAGTTCCTTCAGTGGGATAATTTATGCATAAAATACTAAAAAAGTGGGTTCTGCTAATTCTGCTGGTCAGCCAGCAAAAGGAAGCTTGCAGATCTCTCCTCTTCCTTCAGTGATGGCATTAATGGAGTCTCTTCCCTCTATCCTTTTGTCAGCATTTGTAAACAGACTCTTCCTTAGGTAGATGAGATCAAAAATCATAGTTAGGAACAGTTGTATAGCCTCAGTTCCTTAGAAACCTGTGCGGAGGGTGGGGTAAGAAGGATTGTGGGCAGGGACTTTCTAAGTTCCCCACTGTGGCCTGTGCTTTCCAGTTCAGGAGGAATACAGACGGTCTCATCTTTGCTAGGACTTCGCTGAAGAAAATGGGATGTTTTGCCTTGCAAAAACAAGATTGGAATGAGAGGACTAAAGGGAAGGATCTTGAGAAGTCCAAGAAGACTGTGATCGGCACTAAGGTTAAGTGTAAGAATATGTAAAATACCAAATAAAATCGCAGGAGAGAGAGGAAAGCAGGAGCTGTTTTGATAAGAAGTCAGAAGGCTTGGTTACATCCAGGTGCCTGAATGGTGCTCTGGCATTCCTGTGTAAATGAAAGCCAGGAGGAGAAGAAAAAGATGAAGAAGATCAGATTTTTTTGAAATGTACAGATTGCATAGGTGTCAGCGTCCATGGAGTCAGCATTGCACTTCAGAGAAATTTGCCAAGTAGACAAATCATTCCTTAGCCCTGCCCTGTCTTGTCCTTTCCACACACAAGCTTTGTCCTGGATTTGAAGAGCTGTGGGAAGATATGACTGCATACAGGAGACACTCGTGCTGCTGGATGGAGCCTTCTCAAACATCAGAGCAGCCGGCTGTAGTCTAGCACCTGCTGCCCTTTAAGAGCTAAGAGCTGTGGAGACTGCTAAGTAGGTAAAATACTGACTGCTTAAACACAGACAAGGCTACCTTCCAGATGGCTGGACAGAAGGTCACATGAATTATACAGTGAATTGGCTCCCGCAGCTTGATGACGTTTTCATATGGGTTTCTGAGCAGTCACCCAGGCAATGTCTGAGTCTGTCTCCATTCTCTGCCTCAGTCCTTAAAATACAGAGGAAAGAGAAAATGCCCATCTCCAGGAGTATGTACAGAAGAAGACATTCTTTCTAGTCTTTCTCCGCCCAGTCAAAAGCAGCAGCTTTTTTTCTGACAGCCTCATATGCTGAGGCTCATATGTCTGAACTCAACAAAGAACTTCAGAGCTGTGGTTTTCCAGCCTGTTTTGGGTCTGAATAAGCATCAGGTGTGTACAGCTGTGTAGCTGTCCTCAGGAAACCTCACGGCAGTAGGTTTGGCTTCCTGCACTGACTTTCTGTGCACTATGTGGAGGTACTTCTGATCTCCAAGGTAGGAGACAGGTAGGAGCCCACCCTCAGTTTTTGAAGTGTTTTGCCCACCGTTTTACCAGTGGGCCTTAATGTCTATTTGCATTTTGGGTAGCCTAAAAAAAGCATATGCACCAAAAAGAGAAGAAATCTAAATGCAAAAAAACCTCCAGTGTTTCCCACTGTGCTGATTTAGGTTACCCTAAGTCAGTTTGAAATTGCACTGTAACCACGAAGGGTGGCGTGGATGGATTCACTGAGAAGAGCAAGGACCTGAGCTCAGCTGAGGCTCAGAGTTATGGTCATGCAGATAGATTACATAAATAGTAACAGTAATAGCAGCTATGGAAAAGGTTAGAGCTTCAGAACCTCTTATAAGCAAAATAGTCAGTGGTCTTGTCTGAGGCTTTCTTCTGACTTGGAGTCATACTGCCCTTTGAAGGGCGAGCTGCGTATTCGTGTGTTTGCATTCTTCTGCGTGTTTGACTGTGGAAGCTTGTAAACTTCTGTTCTGTTTTGAAATAAGATGAATGTTAAAATCTTGGCATGGTCTTATTTTGGCAACAGGATTACACGCAGGCATCCTTGTGGTTAAATTAAAAAAAAACATAATAATAAACATTAGATTTCCTGCAAAGAGGTCATTGTTTGCAAACAATGATTAATGACCGAGACTAGAGATGCGAATACAACTGCATGATCTTGCTCATAAACCCTTAATGTAACTCATTTTAAATCTCTGGGTTTTCTTCTGTGGGACTGAATTTGGTGTTGTCACTAAGAGGAAAGTTGTCATCAACTTGGAAAATTGAATTTTTATTCTAATTCCTTTTTTTGGTTTCTTGGGTCTCTGCCTTAAGTCTTTCAGGTGTGAATTCCCTTTTCAGACTTCATCAAAAGAAAACATTTTCATTTTATAATTAAAAAACTCTTGTTATATGGCAACCTCTAGATTGTTCAAAATAGCCAGTATCAAATACCAAAAGTCTTTAAAATGTCTGGTGCTTCTCAGAGTGGAACAACTGTTCTTTACCCTTGTGCATGTGGCAGATGAGGACACAGAGCTCAACTGACTTCAGCCTCTTATAGGATGGGTGCAATCAAGTTATTTAGTCAAACTTTACTTAAAGCAACAGGGATCACAATGCTTTAAAGCCTCATCAGGAATGTATTCCTTTAAATATGCTGATTTACAAGGAAAATTTGATCTATATCTTTTTTTCTAGTGCTGTTTTTTGTCTTTTCTTGGTCATCCTCTGGTGTTTGCCTTTCACAATAATGAAGAATTTCAACCTTTAAAGCCTGCAGACTGTCTGGAAAACAGGCTGGTTCCTGAGCTTCCCGGCATGGCTGCTTTTTAACCAGAATCTAAGTGGAAAAATGTAACCTTTTCTAGTGCTCTTGTGGTATGACCTCTGGAAAGAGAGTGAACAACTTAAAGCTTCCCTGCTGCATGTTAAAACCAAGAGAAAATGTTTTGGGTTTTTTCTCCTGCTTCTGCCTCTCACCCTTTTCCAGTACTTGTGCTTTTCATTTAACCCTTTTTTTTCTTTTCAGCTCTTCCGTGGGGGGGAAGGCAGGGGGAGGGAGGTATGTGTCCAGCTTCCTTTATCCCAGCTGCTTTGTTTTGCTCAAGCTCCCATCTGAAGCCATGCCACTAAACTTGTTTTTCACTGCTGCTCCTTGCCATTTGTATTTAAATTTCTGCTTTTCTTAATCAAAAACTCTGCCTCTATCTTAATGCATAATGTTTTGCACCTGCAATATTTGCCATTTAGGTAACTGAAACTTCCAACATAACTTTGTGCTGTGTGGTCAGTAAATATGTGAGCAAGGAGGAGAGTCAGGCTATTTAATTGAAATTATAAGCTCACTGTTAAAGATCCTAGAAGGACTTTTTAGACATGGAAGTTGGCTCCTGCTTAGTTCAGGAGTTTGTTCACAGATTACTGGGGGAAATTGGTTGTGAATTTAGAGGAACTCTACTAATCAGCTGGAGATCATCCCCATAATATTTCTTGTTATGGTTCTATTTATACATTAATGTATTCTTCTGGATGTTAAACTGTTTATTCAGTTTACCTGATAGTGGAAAATGCAGCCTCTTCCTAACTGCATCTTCAGTTTCTCACTTGGACCTGGCTCTCAGAAGACTTCATTGCATTTTAGGAACTTCAAGCAGGACTTTTTTTGGGGTGTTTGGGGTTTTTTGTTTGTTTTGTTGGGAGGGGTTGCACTTTTTTGTTTAGTTGTTTTTACATTCATGGTAATGTATTTTCTCCCTTGTGGGTGATTTTTAATTTTTTTTCCCCCTTCTGGTCAGCCCCATTAATACTGTAATATTTGAGAGTGGTTTTTAGTGATGTCTTAACATTTTGTTCTATTTGTACTTCACGCCAAGGTCAAGCAAACAAACAAGGCAATCGTTATGTTGTAGCATTCTTTTTTAATGAGCACATTAAAATCGACTCAGATCAGCTGTGAAGAGAAGGGAGAAACATGGAACTCTGAGTAGCACTGTCTTTTTGAAGCAGTTTATGGAAAAATAATAGACTAAAAGGATATGTAAGGACTCTGGTAGGAAATAAATGGCACCCTGTTGTTGACGGAAAGGGTTTTGGCAGAAGCCTTGTCTTGACTGTTTCTGTGGCTTAGAAAGGAATTTCCTACAGACTGGACTAACCATTAAAAAAATGTTTCTACTTTTAGGAGCTCAAGGCATAGAGTGGAGTCTTCCCAGGGAAGATGTCGTCTTTGGCAATGAAAGCCCGTTGTCTGGACAAAAGAGGAAGTTTCTTTAAGGTAAATGAGATATTTATACAGAACATGAAGCACATGGTTTTTTGTGAAACAAGTAGTACAGTCTGTGATATGTAGCAAGCCTTTTCTGTAAAATAAGAAGCACTTCATTGAGCATCTCTTTTTACAGGTGGTATTCCTGGTTAGATTACCATCCAGTTGTTTCGTGTGTATATTGTTTTCCTGTACACTGAATAGAATATTTGATGTAAACCAGCTTGTGGCTTGCTTTGCTGCTAATGCTGAGAACATAAGCTTTATTACGCATAGGCATAAAATTATGAGAGCTTTCATAAACTGGATTTGTGAGCCTTAAATTTGTGGTACAGGTTTATGATTTCTGCTATTGGATTGAAAATTGGTTTCATTTCCTTGCCTATTTTAAGAAAAATTGCCTCCTTGTTTGTGTGAAATCTGAACACTCACAAAGATACTGTATTTGTATTCTCAATGTATATTTCAGTCCTTTTTGTGTTTTGGTGGTTTTGCTCTGTTTGTGGTTTTTGTTTGGTGGTTTTTTTTAAGCCTAGGTGCATATTGTTTGAAATGAACAAAAAGCTGGTGCTTTGGCTCACTGTCATACTCTCAAAAATCCAGCAAGGCAGATGTCTGTGTCTTTGGGTACCTAAATCCTTTAAAGAAGTCTAATGCTCCCTCCCTTTAAGATATGCAGCCCAGCTTCCTGATGATACAGGCATTGAGAGCTAGTAGTTCTGCTCTGACATGGACGTGCCTGTAGAGAGAAAACAAAAATAATTCCATTTAATGTTTCTGTGTTCTGGGGGCTGTTTTGAGTTGTCATGTTAGAGATGCGTTGCCCTGCTAACCTCATTACAGCTGGATGATAGAACCTTGAGAACTTCATGAGAAAGGATATACTTCAGATTGGCTGCCTGCTATCATTAGGTTTTGTGCATCTTCTGTGATCATCTTCACTCCTACATAGTTATAAATTACTTCTGTCTCTGGAAACTTCTGTCAAGGATTAAACTTGATGACTTAGTTTTGCCTTTTACCCCAGTCTTTCCTTCAGAGTTAACTTGCATGGTTGGCCCCAGATTTGCTCAACAGTAGTAGCTTAGCTCAGGTGTGAACAATCACACTGCAAAAGCAAACATGGGTCACCATGTCCTCTCTTCTGCCTCCTGCTCTGTGTGAGGTTTGTTAAGGCTTTGGGGGATCAGTCAGAGGGCTTTGGAGGCTACAGTGAGTTTACCATTTTTTAGGGGAATGTAGGAACATGTTTTGGTCTTTTTATATGACAGAGACTTTAGGCAGTGGAGAGACTTTGGAGAACTGTCATCTTTCAGCTGACCATCAGTGCAGTGTGCAGTACCAGTTTCTCTGTCAGCAGCTCTCATAGTACTGTTGTAGTGACACACACACACACATTGAAGCGTTCGTTTCATATGCTGCATGTTTTCTTTATCTTAAAGCAATCTTACCAGGCCAATGTCAAAGAAACGACCAGCGGTGCAGTGACAGCATGCTTTCCTCTTTGGCTTGCCCAGAGCTTCTCGTGATCAGCAATAAATAGGGTCTTCTGGGGGGACAGGAACCAGTGGTCACAGAGGGAGTCTGTGGTAAAGCAAGAAACTGAATATATGTCTCTGATGAACATCTGTTTTACTGAACCATCCTCTTTCTCTTCAAAATTTTCCAACCTTTATTCAATTGGCATCAGAAGTTTTACATCATTAAAGCTTTTCTGTCCCAAAATCAGACATCAGGTAAAGCTTTGTTGCTTGCTGATTAATAAGACACTGAATAATGTTGGTGGTCTTGGGAATTCATAGCTCACTGGACAAAATAACCAGAAATTGCTGCCACATACAAAAATATTTAATTGTATTCAGACATTTGGATAAGTCCAGAAATAGCATTCTCACTTGGGCTCCTCTCTGGCGCCTCGCCACCTCGTTGCACAGGGTGCTCTTTGAGGGTTGCTACGCTCTGCTTATCAAAACAGGAAGGAAAGGATGTGATGCCAAAGAGGATGCAGGTCTCCAGAAAGAATGAAAAATGAGATGCTGGCAGGAAGCGGGGTTGGTAAGTGCTGAGGCTCGTTTGTCCAGTCTGATGCTGATCCTTACTGTCTTCAGCCCATGTTCCCTTGCCAGATTAGAAGCACTGATCTCACCATTTTCTGTTTAGCTGTTGTAAATCTCAGGGCTTGGAAACATTCTGCAGTGGTCATCTTGACTGACTCTTTCAATGTGCACTCAGAAAGATGGCAGTTTCATCAATTCTCTGTACAAGCTTATTTACATTTCAACACAAAAAAACCCAGGAATTCAGTTGCCATGCAGTGATGGATGAATGATTTTTCTAAAAATAACCTGAAACAGTCATTAAGTCAAAGCCACCTGTGTTCCTCTTGGTTCTGGGAAACTGAGTGGAATGAGTAAGATGACCAGTAGGTATGCTGGGCTTCTGAGAGAGGCACCAGTCTGGTGCCTGGGTCCTGGTCCTGAGCACATGCTTCCACTGATGCACAGCAGTGGCACGTGTGTAGTCATAGCTGCTTCAGAAAGGTGTCTGTAGCTCCTTGAGAGTGTGTTGCGTCTAATGGACTCACTTGCTCTGATTTTTGCTGCTTATATGACATCCTGAAAGATTTAAAACAAAAACAGAATATATGTGCTCTAGTGAGAGAGCACTGGGGAGCTGTGATGGGTTACGTTTGTCGTCTTTATGTAGGAAGTACATTGTCACCCCTGCCAGCTTCTAAAAGTCTGGTTGAATGAAGAATAATTGTTGACAGTAAGCATGGTGTGATACATTATGAAAAGAAGGTTTCATAGGTTTGCATTTCATTATTTCTTTCATGGATTTTAGGAATGTAAACAGTTACAGTACATGGGTATTTGTGGCAATGTAATGTTTAGGGTAGATTGGGTTAGGGAGCAGTGTACTGGGCTGCTATGTGAATTGGTGCCGAGTCATAAGTATTGTTTTGATTTACAGTGGTTGTATTGTAGTTTCTTTCTAACTTACAGGACAGCACTTTATTAGAAATAAATTCCAAAGGAAAAACATTAGACACAAAAATGATTATTTATCATGTTATATAAGGTCCCCTTTTAATTTTGATGCTTTTTTACTGTTAAATAATTCACTACTTGAGAAGATGTCATACTTTCAAATACATTTAATGTAAACCTCTTCTTTCTGTAGCGTAGCAGGGTCATATCTATTTCATAGTCCTAAATAATCTGTGACAGGTTTCTTCAGATTACTTATTAAGTTTTGGGGCTCACGTATGGTTTTTTTTATGCTAACAGGGGCCTCTGAAAACGTGTAAGTCCACTTCAATTGTATTTCACTTTGGGAACTGCCTCTTATGGTCTTGACCTCGAGTCTGCTGAAACCAATGGGTGAGTTTTCCCATTATTTTCAGCAAAATAAGAATTGCTCTTTGAGAACAGAGAAATCTGTTAGAAGAATTCAAATATTGAGCCGCCTTCTAAGAAGAAGGCAGCCTTCTGCTGCTGCTTGTTATCTCAGGGTTGGATCTCATAATGGTACACACCCAGGATCCTTCCTGCATTTTATAGGAACGTATTAACAGCTCATCTTATTATACTGCTAATCATGCAAGCATCACATACGCTGTATAATGACCAGAAGTTTCACTGATTCTAAATACTTCAGAAATTGCCATAAATTTGTGAGTACATATTACATTATTTGATAGAAACTAATTTGTCAGGTACTGTTGTAATGGTATGTGTCTGTTAATTGCAAGAATACCCAAAAGATGCAGCTCCAAAAGACTTTTTTTTTTTAAATCAGGTGAAGAGTAACTTCTTTTTTGCATGAAAAAGAATTTAAGGAAAATTAGTTCCCATTTGCAAAAAACATTGGCAGTTTATTTTTAAAAATGAGGTTTTTATTCCTAAAGCAAAATGTTTTCACTTGGGTGCAGCACCTGCTGGTAGCTGATAAGTCACAGGTTGATTGCAGAGTGTGTCCCATTGGTAGGCTGGGTTCAGGTTTTGATTCTCAGCACTTGACCTGGTTTCCTTGTCCAGAATGTACGGACTTTTCAGAGGCTAAGGAAAGATGTCTTGTGTTATGAAGGGTATGTAGTATACCCAAAAAAATTGCCCCGTAAAAGAGAATGTGAGCATAAGACTGCTTGAAACTTGCCATTTTGTTTAAATTCCCTTTAGAAAAAGAAAATATAAAATCACTAAACACAGAAAAATTCCTATTGGGAAAGACAGTTTCTGACAAGTTCTCTTCAAGGCAGACATAAAAATTAAAAAGCGCTAAGATTACAATGTCTTAAAGATAAAACTGTGCTACAGTGCTTGCCTTATTCTATTCTGATTTAAAGTGTTTATAAACGCTTTATAAAAGCTGTTTAAAAAGACTTGTTTTCAAGAACTTTAGTCTTATATAAGCAAGTACCTATCCCAGAAAAAGATGTAAAAGGCAGTTGTGTTAAAGAGGCTGAATGTGGCAGTCATACAAAAATAACTACAAATAACTTCCAAAGATAAATTCCAGGAAGAGGAAATCCTAATTTAAGTAATTGATAGGCTGTGATTAAACCCAGAACGGATTTTGTTCTCCAAAGCTGTGCTCCGTTTTTTCCATATACTTGTCACACTCATTTAAAAAGGGCAGATTTTATGTTTCTTTGAGCTGTGTATTTCTTTCTGAGCATATATTTATTAGGGTTTGTTGACTTGCGTTTAGTACGTCTTTATAAAAATAACAAGAAGAAATCCATTGTGTCAGTATTTTAGAATGCCGTTAGTTATTTAGAACTAACTTTAAGAAGGCACATTTGTGTTTGAAACTAATTGAATAGTTTGAGTGATTATTGTATCTAGAGACTAATGGATCACTCATCAGAGATCTAGTAGAGCTGATTCTTCCACTTTATTGCTTAGTCGATGCTTGGAAAAAAATGCAATTTTTCTCTTTTAACACTTGCAGTCAGCTTCTCTGTTTTAAATTCACTGACTGTTGAACTGAATTAGTGGATATTTCTCTCTACAAGTGCAGAAGGATTACTGTTGAAAATTCAGCTAAGTGTATCAGTTGTATATCGGGTTTGTAGCCAAAGACTTTCCATAGATCGGTTGCTTTATTTTGCTTTAAAACTTGAACAGCAATCCACATGATTAAAAAGTTTATTTAAATTTTGTTCTTTTAATGGTGTACTTGAAATCTTGGCATAGCTTGTCATAATTTCAGGTGTTATTTTAAAAAGGATATTTTATTAAATATCCTGGGAGTTGTTTCCTAGACTGTTGTGCACATGCCCACTCTGAATACAGTGCGTGATAGGGGTGTGCTGCTCTTTGTATTCCCTCTGGAGGCTGGCAGTTATTTTTTTCATTAGTCAATGTCAGCCCAAAAGCATGTTTCCTGCGACTGAGTAGATGGCTAGAAGACCTGAGTGGTCTGAATTCCAGAGGTGTCCTGGTCAGATTCCAGAGTTTTGGGTGGCTGATCCAGTTATTGGCTAGTTTGGGATGCCTGAACTCTGGCATAAGTTCTCTGTTCCAAGATCAGCCCTAGCAGCCCAAAACCCTGGGCAAATGCTGGGGTGGCTGAGCAGCAGGGCATGGTTTCACACTGGGGCTGATGGGATCTAGTGACTTGCTGAAAGGGGCAGGCATACTCCCAGCCTGGTGCTGTCCTGTTTCCTGGCGTCTGCTCTGGAGTTTGATCCCCTCAGAGACTAGGTTCAGGTCATTAAGCCAGCACAAAACTAACAAAAAGACAAAGTGAAAAAGTCTTCCAACGTTTTAGCAAGCTGAGCCAACTATCAGGGCTAGATGGACTGCCAAGCCAGCCCAAGGGAGGAGGTGAAACCTCCCTGTGTGGAGGCAGCACACCATGGCATGAAGCTCCCCCTCCATCAGGTCAGTGAGAATTGCAGCTGTGTTGCATTTCAGAGGATTACAAAAATAGATGTATTAAGGATCATGATGCCAAGGCAGGAGAAGCTTTAAAAAAGAAAGCAGTGTGATCTGCAAGATGCAGTCAGCCGTGTACTGGCTAGAGCCTGGTACTGCTCTGAGCACCTGGGTCAAAGCTTCCCTCTGAGGTGACGCTGCTGCCCATACCCACAGTCCAACACACGTGGTGACACAATGGCTTTCTAGCAAGGCCCATCCAACAGCAGCAGCATGTGTATTTGTTACTGTAAAGCCAATGTGGGGGCTGGATTCATCCCTTATGCAACAGGAGGACTGAATTTACTGAGCCTGGCAGGGCACTCAGTGGCTTTCTTTTGGAGGTGCTGGTTCATAGGGGCACGGGGTGCTGGGGTGAGGTGCGAGGTTGCTCCATCAGGACGACACACGTTCCTCCTGTTGCTCTTTCTCATGGTCAGGAAGGCATTGCTCACATCTTGCAGCAGTGACTCAGGGGGTGTCTGAGAGTCAGCAAGTGGAAGATCTTTGTAGACTGTAATGCAGGTGGTACAGTATGGCTGGGAACTCTGACCTTGACAAAAAGAAGCCTATGGTATGGATGTAGTGTATGGTAATTGATTCTCACTTAAGATATACTTAATGGAGTTGGCCTATTGTAAGTTGAGACTGAAACTTTTTTTGAATGGATCAGAATAATGCTGCACAGCCAAGGATGTGAATTTCTGAGGAAGAGGAAACTTCCATGTATTGGAAGTATAGTACAGTATTGCTCTCAGACACATGGTGTGATTCTTGGGGTGTCCTGCACAGGGACAGGAGTTGGACTTGATGATCCTGGAGGGTCCCTTCCAACTCGGCATGTTTTATGATTCTATAGGAGAATGTTGCCTGCAATTCTTTGGAAGCACTGCTGTACTGAGCTACCTGACACTAGTGGGAGTCAGGGTCATGTCTTGTAGGCAACTATGAAGACTGTTCTAACTTGGACTGGAAAGCTGGTTTTGCTTCGTTTGCTAGGGTTTTTGTTTGTTTGCTCTGAGGTGCAGGGATAGTGGTGGAGGAGATGGCACCTCTGCGAACCCTTCCATTAGGTTGCACTACAGGCAGGAGAGGGGAAACACTCCCAGGGTTTATATACTCTGTCATGGGGTGGTGTGTCAAGTAAACTTGATGCAGTTGCTGCAAACAAGATTCAGGACAGCATACCTTGCAAGCTTCATAGTTGCTTTCTGCCCAACAAAACATTTCCCAGACATCTGGCTAGCAAATGCTGTATTTCTCAGAATATACCCTAGCGCAAATCTTGCCTGCTTTAAAAATGAGTTCTTGCCTTCGTGTCCAAAATCAGGATTGTGTTCCACCTGAGCTGAAACGTCACAAGGCAGTTCTCTTAATTTAGTTGTTCTGTTCAAGTGCAGTCCAAGACCTAACGTGAAAAGCAGCTGCCCATTTCCTTCTTGCTGTGTTTCTTTTTATCCACCACGATATCCTAATGCTGACTTTGTACCCATTCTGAAATAACTCTTGCAGATGGAACTCTTCTAATTATATGTTTTCTTTCTATTTGAGAAAGTAAATGCTGTAACCAATCAAACCATGTAGTTCTTTTAAACTGTTGTATAATGTGTTGAAGCTGCTGATTTATATATTTAAATAAAAAAGCTAGACAACCTGGAAGGTTTTGTACTGGCACAAAACAGGAATTATTCTTCCCCTGAGAATGATTACAAGTGGCCCCAACCCGTACTTTTCCCTTTGCAAGGGGAAGTCCAAATAGGATGCAATTTGGAAAAAGAAAAAAAAAGTTTGTAATCGCTGGTGACTAAACTTGCCCGGGCTTCTTTTCCACGCCTCTTCCACTCACTTGACGTCATACTATTTTTGTCCCTTTCTAGCTCATTGACACAATTGCCTCAGAAATCGGAGAACTGAAACAGGAGATGGTACAGACAGATCTCGCAGTGGAAGATGAATCTGCTGATTTGCGAAGGTGATTGAAATGTTTATTTTCATAGTTCCTGGAGGTGTACCATGACAGGAATGTTTTCGTTATGCTCTCTTCTTGGGTGGCTTATGTCCTAGCACTTTTCATCCCAGCAACATAGGGGGTGTAGATAATCTTGCTCTTGATTCAAGGAATTTGCCTTTTATGTGGAAGGAGTGACCAGAAATTCAGTTGTTCTGTGTATTTGCCTTGATACCTTCTAAAAGCAACTGAACTTCATTTCTACTTCCTTGTTACAAACCTTGGGTACTGATGAATGCCTAAAAAGCAGGAAACTACTAATGATATTCCTATTGTCTATGGCAATGAGCTTTGTTTTCATACTGTAAAGACTGTAAATGTCCATTGCTTCATGTGGCTCTGTGAAGATTCAACATACAATAACATAATCTATTTATGTTCTCTGGTTAGGAAGGAAAATACTGACTGTTATGAGCCTGATGCTTTTTGGGTTATGTGTTTAAGTTCACTTATATATACCTTGCACATGAAAAAATTAAGTTGATGGGGGCATTTCCTTAACCTTAAAATTATTTGAGGTGCATATTACAGTGCAGATAAAAGTTCTGGCTTTTAAAAATAGATCATGCCACACAGATGTGGACTGTGGAAATTTGTAATGTTAAACTTAGACTTTTAGGTAGACACAGTGGGACCCCAGCATTCTGGCTTTGCTATGGCTATTGTGCCTGATGGGTAATGTCCGTTAAATTGACATCTGGAGGGTATTCAGTATTTTAATGATTGTGTTAATAAGCAAACACATTTTTGTACTTACTGTTGAAATACTTGTTGCAAGAGGAAAGCAGGCATTCTGTTTTATCTGACTGCACAGGCTGGGCCAGCTCTGGAGCTAGTGGGCTTTGTTCTTCAAGGCAGTGAGTTAATGAAGTGAGTAACTGTTATTTAGAATTACATCCATGTTTTTCAACTTTCTTTTTTCCTATGGATACTTTTGAAACATGCTAAAACTTAGGACAATATATATTTAAATAAAACATTGAGCAGCACTTTTGTTGCCCAAGTGGTAAAGAACATCAGGCAGCTGAACTAATTAAAGTCCTTGGCTATGCCCCTGGTTGCACAATATTCAAGTCTTAAAGCTTTTGAAAGGACAAATCTTTTACAGGGGCTGAAAGGATACTTCCTTCATTTCAGTGAATTCAGCTAATTAATTTCAATGATCATTAGCTAATTTTCACTTACGAAAAGGCTTCTTGCATCTTTGAATACACCACATGCATAAACAACTAAGATCTACTAGTTCTAAAACCTTGATGGAGATAGCTGGAAACAGTCAATGAAATCTCCCCATTTTACAGATCATGGGTATTGTTTTACTGAGGTTTTGTGGGGTTTTTTATGGATTTTTTTTAAACGGAACTTGGTAATTTTGAGAGCAAAACATATTTTGATTAAAATATGTAAGTAAAGCTAACATAAAAAAAACGAATAATGCATTTTCTGTGACTAATTACCTGAGTTCAATTTCATATTGAAATAATAGCCTTCCACTAAAAAAAATTAATTCTTTTCTGTCACTTTTAAGATGATAAATGTGAAATATGAAATCTGAATAAAGTCATTAAGGTAAATTTTTTTATAACTACATAATTCCAAACTGCATGCTTCTGTGTAAGGAAGAAGTTGTATCAAAGTTGGTATAAATTATATAATTAGTTGTGCATTGATATCTCTTGTTTATATAGAACTACAGAGCAAGATTTTGGTAATTTCAGCTAAGGTTTTCCAGAGTTCCAGGACTCCCCACAAGGATGTGTTTACTATCATAACTTTAATTTTTTTGCAGGTAATTTAAAACTTTGTAAGTAATGTATGTTACTCTTATTGTGTGTTCTGCTGTTTGGAACTTGGTATCTTGGTGTGGCATTTGGATTTGCATCTACAGAAATCTGAGCTAAAAGGGATGTTTATGTTCCTTGCTTGTTTTTCACCTTAGCATATATCAACATGCACCCAGACCAGCCTTAGAAAGGCAGCAGTTGCAAGGGCTCTCAGCGGTATTCAGAAAAATAAGTACATGAAATCGCGTGTCTGCAGCTTTACTGTGGTGTGTGGGTTTCGTTTGTTTCTGTTGTTTTTACTGTTTTGGTTTTTGGATGTTGAGGTTTTTTGAGGTTGTTTGGTGACTTTCAGATTTATACTCCTCCCCCCGGGTTACATTTTGGACTTGTCTTCCCTTTTTTACATCTCTGGCCCAATTAATATTGAGAATGATTTGGGCTGATAACCAACCTTCACCATAGTGTGGGAGCAGACTGAATCCCTCAAATGCTGATGGTCATCTAGGCCCTTCCTATAACTCCTCTCATGACCTCAGAAGGGTGGGTAAGGTCTTCCACATGTTCACATGCATTAGTTTAATTCAACACAGCAACCCATGGAACAACATTGGTCATCCCAATAGGATGCACACAAAAGCTGGAAGCACCTTCATTGTGTCTGTAATCCCAAAGAGAGAAAAGTCCATTCCTCAGGCCAGTGTTTGTCAGTGCAGGAGGCTGGCTCATTGTGCCAAGTGCCACAAGAAAATGGGAGAAATGTTAGAAGTTTAGGTTTTACAAGGTTAGAGCAAGAGTCATAGGTAGAATTCGAGAGACCAAAAGAAAATAGCTGTAGCAAGCAGGAGGGCAGGAGCATTTGCTTCATAGATACGTGATTAAGGTGTATGTTACAGCCCTGTGGGTGTGAGAGGTTCATCCTGGTTACAGACCTCAGCCTGTTCCTTGTCCTTTTTACTGTGAGCAGTCTAATCAGATGCAGCACAGCGTTGTTTATCGTGGCAGTTACCTCTGTTTACTTCCTACATGCCTATGGGTTTTCTCAAATCTAAGGAAACTTGCATGAATCATGTGTTTTCTTTAATTCATTGTGAGTTGCATTGAAACTCCTCTCCCACTAGAGAGGAGCCTGCATTAAAGATCATCTGTGGAAGCTGACTTGTGTTTTGATTTTGAGCTTAATGTGACCTCGTCAGATTGTTTTTTATGGAGAGTCACTGTAAAAAAACCCCAACAAAACAAAAAACCAAAACCCCAAACCCTGAAAGTAAAACCAGGGGAGAAATTTTATTGCTGCATAATACACAGCATGTTTTGCTACCGTTTAGGTTACAGCAACTTCTTATTCTGTACACTTGAATTGAGCAGGTGATCGTGAGGAATTCAAATGGTTCTTCTTTGCATGCTGTGGTTTCCAAAGAAGTTACACACATGCCAGTCCCAAATAATTTTACAGTCTAACTCTAAGACATGACAAATTTCAAGAACTCCCATGTGTCAGGGTTTAACTGTATGTTTAGTGTCTGGGTCATTAATTAAAATAATTTTAATAATAAAATCAAACTGAGACTATGATGTTCAGTAGTGCCAGAGCATTGCAAACAGGCTGCCAAAACAGACTGATGGGCTTCTCACTGCACTGACCTCCTGGGAAGTGGCTTCTTGTAAGTTGTATGTGGCTTGCCAGACGTGTTTTTTTTCCCAGCTGTGCTCTTGCCGGAGTTCACCAGGTCTGATCTTTCTCTCTTCTTTCTTTATTATTTGGGTAGGAAATACTTTTTTTTAGGTGTTGTTTGTTCCTGGTTTACCCTCCCATGGATTGCAGTAATACACTAGCGCTGATCTAGCTGAGGTGCATTGGGGTCATTTGAACTGGCAGCGTTTAGGAGTGGCAGAAAGTCTCATCATGATCAGATACTCATGATCTTTGGCTTATTTCTTGAGGGAGCAGAAGCAGCTGCAACAAGGAGGTGTGTGTGTATATCTAGGTCAGTAAGGTGTGGGCTCACATGCTGCATTCCTCCTCAGATCTCAGCATGTGGCAGGGGCTGTGCATGTAAGTGCCTGGAGATTCCAAAACCTGACAGCTCCCTATTCAAATTAATCTTCCAGTTTATAATGGTTTGGGTATGTTTGACAACAGTAAGCCAGCCATACCAAAGAGGAGCACTGTGACCCAATGTACATGTGCATACTCTTCCCAGCTTTAGATTGTTCTGTGGTAGCAAGCCGTGACAGTCCTTATAGCTGGTACCAGTCATGCACCTTCTTGTGTTGTAACTTTCTTTTGTAGGCAAAAGGTTTTTCCCTCTCAGACACGTTCCCTCTGCAACATGTTTAGTTTCCACCTCTTGACGAAGGAATGGAAATAAGTTATATCTAGTTAGGCAAAATTTGCACTTTGCCACAGCTGTCTTTGGTTTGTAACATTGCTGACTGGCTCTGAAGGTGAGTGGCAAATTTCTGAGCAACATTTACTGGAAGTACAGCTCGTGAGAACACTTTTGTGATTCATGATTTGACTCTTAAGGAGATTTGTGCATTACAACACTTAAGTTCTGCTGGGACCATGGTTCAAAGGGGAACCCAGGATTTCTGTGGTGGCAGTTTCAGAGCCCTTTCATAACCAATGTTAAAACTACTTCCCTTCTGCACACATTTTTCTCTGTATTTTGTGCCTCTTGAAGGCATACTGGCTTTTGACATTCGGGGAGAAAAGATCGTCTGCATTTTAGATGCCTTGCACATCAGAAATAAGCAAACAGAGAAAGGGGACAAAACAAAAGGGAGAGGCACCCAGGTGGTCTGGTAGTGGTAACTGATCCAGGGAATGAAAACTTTGAATGGTTGTGCCTGTTCTTATCTGATCAGGCAGTGAAAGTTCTCTACCCCATTTACTTTCCAGAGATGCTGCAAATTGCTGACCAAAGCTAGAAAAAAGCACTTTGGTCGTTCGGGGTTTTTTGTTGTTTGGATGGTGTGTTCTGTTTTGGGGTTTGTTTTTTTGAGGGAGGAGGATTTTTTGTTTGTTTGTTTTTAAGTATTCAGTGCTCTTGTGCTTGTGGAGTTTCTATCCACATCCTCTGGGTACAGCAGCTGGCATAATGAAGGTGGTAAATGCTGTTAATGATGCAACTGCCTGTCCAGAACACAAAGTTCACAAGAGCTGTGAGACAGTTTGCAGTGGGGAAACGCAGCTGCGTTGCCCTCTGCTGCTCAGGACCTCTTCTGCCATCAGAAAAGGTCTGCAGGGAGAATCCAACCTCTGGGCCTGACACTTTAGTGAGTCAGATTTTGAGCTTGCAGGGGTTTTTTTGTCTATGCTCGAATGTTGTCATCAGGAAGCTGTTACCAGAGTAACTGTTCTGTAGTGATTTCTCACACTGGAAGAATCACAGGATGTATTTGTAGCTCAAAAATTCCTCATTTGAACCAGCAACACACGTTCAATGGTACTGGGTGTTCTGTATTACATGAGTGATGGCAAAGCTTTGCATAGCAAAAGGAGTTCTCAAAGTATTCCATTTATTCGGATTTTTTTAATGCATAACAAGTATCTGTAGCCTCCAAGAACTGTACTTACTGAATTCAGCAGTAACTTTAGCTGCTGTGCCCCAAATAAATGTTAACCTTACATTAGTTTGCCACATTCACACTTAGATTAGCTTTTATTCCTCACATAGGAATTGATCTAGAGCCAAAGGAATTGAGAGCATAAATATACAATTCCTTACTGGCTTCTGAACCTGGGAAGTGTAGAACTAAAATGTGAGGTAAGGACCTTTCATGGCAAAATTTAGAGAATTTTGAGCACGTACCATAAAAAATTACTACCACTTAGGATGATTTCTTAATGAAGCTCTGCCTTAGAGAGGGTTATTTGGGGGATTTAACCATTTTTCTTCTCCTTTTTCTTTTCTCCTAACTGAGGTCTCTCACCGCTTCTTAGCAGACAGGAACAAAGATGGATATGCAGCTGTGAACATGACAGGGCTGGTGGAGCAGAGACAGTAGTCTAGAGATAAGATGAAGTGATGCTAGTCTGTGGGCTTCTGTTGTGAAAATAATCCCTACAAGCAAACAGAGAAAGTGCTTGTGTTTGGTACAGTGATGGCCAACACTTATCTTTATGGATAAGATAATTTTTGTGTACAGTAATTATATGAAATCTCAGTAGGAGAAATACCAGTCCAGGGTGCCAGCAGTGCCACTAGCTTTGTGATAACTCTGAGTGACTGTTTATAGAAGGTTAGGATGTCTAATTTAATTTTTGTAAACATTTTCACAGGCTTGTAAAGGACATGGATAATGTCTCTCCTGAGAAAAACGATGTAAAAAGCTGCCCCCGGGACTCTGGATATGATAGCCTATCCTCCAAGCTAAGCATATTGGACAAGCTCCTCCATACTCACCCTGTGTGGCTGCAGCTTGGTCTGAATGATGCCGAAGCCATCGAAATTCTGCAGGCCCAGCCTCCTGGGGTAAGAAATTACATTTTTATTTCTTTGATGCAAGTGTTAAAAAACAAACAAACAAACACAAAAACAACAACAAACAAACCAACCAATCCACCCCCATTTCTTTTGTACTTTGGATAATCCAAGTTAGGGCTTCCTGAGCTCTTGGCAGCTGGACCAGTTGGAGTGTGACCCATTATTTGGGCTAATACACTGGGGGACTAGTTTGGGGTCCTCTGGAGCTGAGAACTAGACTGCTGCAATTGCAGGTCCAAAGCTGGACCTTGCTAACCAGAGCTGTATGTAACGTGTTTTTTCTGACATAATGAGAAAGCAATAGATTTCAGCATTTTATCCTTCACTGGTGCCTGCATTAAAGTTGGAAACCAGGCCCTGTTGCGTGGGTGAAGCTGAAGGCACGTTTCTAGTGCTGCTTCCATTCTGGTCCAGAAAGATTGCACATATGGGCCCATGGAACACAGAAGCACTCCACCATCAGTCTCCTCCAGACTCTGCAGCCTGACTTAAGGCTTGGGATTTGCTGTGTGTTCAACTGGAGAGCTCAGAGAAGGACATAATGGACTTGGTGTCATGTGTGTTATGCAAGGATGAGATGCTTTTCTAAATGTTCTGCTGCCATTTTACACCAAGCTGTTGAACCTCATACAATAACAACCAAGTAAAAGTCATAGACATTTTATAAGATCAGAGATCATGAAGTTGTTCTGGTTCCTTTTGTCTATAGTCTGTCTCTGTTAAGGCATCTGTGATGAAGCTAAGACCATGTCCTTTTGCCTTCTCCACAACAGATATTTCTGGTTAGGAAATCTGCAAGATTGCAGAAGAAAGTCATCTCTCTGCGTCTGCCTGGTGACTGTGGGTCCTGCCTGAAAGAATTTGCAATAAAAGAAAGCACATACAGTAAGTTGTGAGTTACATGCCTTTCGCTTGTCACCCTGTAGGAGCCAGGAGCACTCTGCACTGGTGATACCCAAAGTCATGTAAATAGTGTCACAGACTGCCTACAACGCTCTCTCCAGAGGGCTCTGCAGGTGGGTCAGGCATAGTCTGGAGAAGGGGAGATATACAGAAATGCTTAAGTCTGTGCTGGACACAACTGGAATATTTCTTTTATACACCTTGCTGAATCCAGGATTCATTGATTATTATGGGTAGTTATCCTTTTCTGTGGAAACACAGTCTGTGATCCTGTCTGCTGTCAATGAAATGTCCTTGCATTTCCTTATACTCAGAGGACTGGTTTTGGATTCAACTCTGTCATGAGCTCTCCCTGTCTACAAATTTGGGTGAGGTGTTTTTTAGTTTGGTTTTTTTTTTTAAATGTAAAAACTACATGGATTTTAATTCTTGGGAACTGTTTCTGATGTGAGATCAATTATTTTCTTTTTGAATTCCAACTATATTCGTTCCCTGTTTTCTAATAGAAATCAGCAAATGTTAGAGTTCAAAACAATACTGCCCTCATCTCTTTTAGAGGGAAGGTGTGGAAAATTTGTTTGAGATAAAGGAATGAAATAAGGAAACTGCAGCTGGTGAGTGATGCAGAAAACTGCAAGTGGAGCAAATGATTCATTTTAACAAGAAAGTGAAAACCGGACAAAATTGGCAACAATTTTAGTTAAACTTCTTTGAAACAAAGGGTCTGTAGTTAACTTCTATTTCTATTAGTAAACTGAGATAATTTTAGTTGAGTTTTTCCTTTTTACCTCTCCTGTCTTAGCCCCCAGCAACAAAAAGTTAATTCTGTGTGTCGGGTTTTGGTTCCAGTTATAAACAAGGCACGGCAAAGAGAAGAGAGAGCTATCAGTGACAGCTGATCTAAGTGTGATCTAAGGCTGTGTTTATAGGCTTGTTATACTAATGAATTCCCTTTCTCCTGTATAGAAAATAAAATAACATATTGTCTTTCATTGATGAAATTTTACCACAAGGGGGAAGTATCTACTGATGTTTTTACTCACTAGTCATAGCTGACATTTTAATTGTAGTCAGGAATGTGAACACTCATCTTCCCTTAGTTCACCCCCAGATCACCTGCATGCTTACTGTCTGCACTGTTAGTGTCTCTCTTAAAGAAATGCCTTTTTTCGGGCACATAAATGACCAGGTTGACCTGTTCTTCAATGTAAAGGTTGGATGGAAGATCAGTACCTGACTTAAGTTTTCCTCTGGTTCACGTGCAGACTTTATAGTCAGTAGTACTGGAACCTTGGCATGGGGGAGCTGGCCTTGCTGTCAAAATTACACCTTCACTACTCACTGGGAGGCATTGCTGCTGTGTGGCTTTTGGCTTTCCCCACCAGGCCTAGGAGTCTGCCTAGTTTCAGCCCAGATGTCTGAAGCATCTGCAGCTCTGGAAGTACTTTCTTTGGGAGATGAATTTCAAAAGCATTCCTCTGCCAGTGAAACAGCGACAATGTGTGCACCACACCAGCCAGAGATTCATCCCCGTGCTTTTCTAACTTGGGGATGGGCTGAAGCAATCACAGACTTCACATTCACCCCGTTGTAGAAGTTGTCCAAGGCTGCAAGAGACTGGCGTTTGGGTACATCAGAAACCTGCCTTACGCTACCATTATATTTCATAAATGCTATGCCTTCTGGTCTGGCCTCAGTCGTGTCCAGAGGTGAAAGACCTAGATCGTTTACCTCTAGAAGCTTCTCCTGCTTGATCTTTGTAGTCACTGGTTGAGATTTGCCATTGGAATCAGAGAGCTTAATGTAAGTGAGGTGGCAGTCACTTCTATGTCATTATTACTGTGAACAAGTATTTATATCAATCGGGAACAACGGTACAGAGTGGGAAACAATGAAAGGCATTGCCCTATCTTCCTCCCCCATTGTGCAAGGCAGTGGCATAAAGCAGAATTGTCTGAGGTTTTGTGGTTTTGGGGGGGGGTTTAAAGGTTTTCAGGTTAAATGCTTGTCTTGAAGTCAATGAAAATTTATGTTTAGGTGCTAACACATCTGGTGAGAAGACAAGTGAGTAGGATGGAATGCAAGAGGAGGAAATAAGAGATTTAAAATTAGGTATATTAGTACATTGGGCAAACAAAGCCTCAGTTATTGATTTTATTGTCTATTAGCAAAACATGCAGTTCTATTCACACTTCATCTGTTTCCCAGGAATCAGACCATATGGTTGGAATACAGAAACAAACCTGCCACCAAGACTATCAGTATATTCTTAAAAATGCCTTTAGCAGAGACATGTACTTCTCCACACAGTCGTTTTCTCTTAACCAAACAGTACCTAGTTTGACAGTGCAAATTTACTAATTTTATACAAAAATATGAGATTAATTTTATTAAACTTTTCTAAGAAATGGTGGTTAGATGTGTGATTCTTTCCCTCTTGTAACTTACTTTACAGCGTTTTCCTTGGAGGGGTCTGGAATAAGTTTTGCTGATTTATTCAGGCTCATTGCTTTCTACTGTATCAGCAGGTAAGATGGTGGTGTGTTCTGAGTCGCATTTGCTAGACTGTCTTGGAAAACAGAGTCTCAAGGACTTGGTTCAGAATGATATTCATGTTGCCAATCTACAAATATTCCTGGGTAGTCTTAGAAGGTAATGTCCAATAATAAGAGATGAGAATTGGAAGTCCCTGTCTTACTTGGTACTGGTTATTGAAAGGTTGGTGTTACATTAGCCACCCAACTGTGAGGTGTTGCCAAGCTGAACTTTACTTTAGCTGATATCTTGTAATACTTTTATAACTGCTCTGTAACTCATTTAATAAGCACCATAAACTATCTTGCAATGTCCATTTCTTGGAATTGCTAGTAAAAAGCATTTTTTTGAGCATAATGGAAAAATGTCAGATCACACTGTAGAATAGGACAACTGAGAGATGTCAATGTAAATTGTGAACAACAAAAATGGGCACATCAGCTTTCCAGTTTATGGTTGTCCAACTTGTTTTCCAGGTAGCATGCAGAGAAAAATAGCAGGTGTTTTTTATCTTGTACGTTGTTTTCAATTTGACTTTAGTTTACTGGTGAAAACTTCCAGACTGATGCTCAAGCCTTAGATTTATCCACAGACAAGACACAGCCAAACTGCACACCTGCACATTTTCTGAAGGAAGGGTGTAGAGGCAACTTCAGTGATCTTGGTCCTTTTACTGCAATGAGGTTGTCAAGTAGTGCTGACAGTGGTGACTTCTGGTGTGGGAAACACTCACTAGGGATGCACTTTGGTTGCTGTGCTTCCTGGTTTTGTGATGGAGAAGCATCTAGACCCCCCTTCATAGAATCATAGAATTGCTCTGGTTGGAAAAGATCTTCAAGATCATCAAGTCCAACCATCAACCCAGGACTGCCAAGTCCACCACTAAACCATGTTCCTAAGGGCAACATCCAAATGCTTTTCAAACACCTCCAGGGATGGTGACTCTACCGCTTCCCTGGGCAGCCTGTTCCAATGCCTGACAACACTTTTCATAAAAAAATGTAAAGGAGCTCTGGGGTTGGTAGTATTTTCACTGTGTGCTGTGTGTTTAAGGCTCCTGCTACCTGCCACAGCCCAAGAATCAGAGTTCTGCCATTGCCAGTGTGGAAAACAAATGCTTTTAAAACTATGGATGTTGTTGTGAAAACCATAACTGTTTTTTCTCTTTGACAACAGGGATGTCCTTCCATTCACCCTGAAGTTGCCTCATGCTATTGCTGCAGCAAAGACAGAAGCTGAGCTTGAAGAGATTGCTCAGCTTGGACTGAGTAAGTGGCTCTCTACATAAAAGTCATTCCCTGTAGCATTGCTATAAGCTTGAAGAATTAGTCTGGTCAGTAAATAGTTCATGTTGGTCAATAATGATAGAGATGCCATGTAGAAAAGCAGCTTCTCTGATTGGGAATGCCAAACCTTGTACTTGCCAAATGGTAGCCTTTGTGTCCTTCCTTCTTTCTGTGATATTTTTGTTAGTGCTGTTTCCTTCCTCCCTCCTCCTCTCCCCTCTCTGGCCAGCCCTTAGGCAAAGCAAGTCTTACAATCCCCAGAGGTTTGATGTAGCTTCTCCTCCAAGGGCTAATGTTGGCTGTGGGCTCACATAGCAGGCAGTAGCTTGGTAATTTGCTGGAGTTGCTGGGATAGTGTGGGAACTGAGGTTCACTGTTAGAAAACTTCTGTTCAGATTGATATGTGATCTTAGAATGGTGCTTTTTTTGAGATCAGTGGCCCAGTGCAGTAGCTTATTAATAAAAGAAGTGTGTATACAGGATCTGCAGAATGTGTCCATGTGCATTGGTTTGGTGAAATTTTTAAAATAACAAAAGAAAATGCGAGGACCTGTCCTTGCATCGCCTGACTGAGACAGCCACATACAGGCTTGTTGTAAAACATACTTTGAGCTTGTGGGAGATGCAAAGCCTGGTGGGATTTGAAACATGGGCTCCACCCAGATGAATTGTTGAGCAACTCCTGCTAAGTGCTGAACGGTCTGATTTCCTTCTGCAGGAAGGGAGGACTGACTGTCAGCAGTCTTTGTCCCAGCAGATTTTTGAATCATCTTTGATTTAGAAATAGATCCTCACTAAATCAGAGTGTTAGCATGAGGCTCCCTCTAACTATGTGGTGGAACTTTGAAGCAAAGCCATACACAGGCAAGTATTGCACTGCTTTGTATTTTGTTTTGCTGCAGTAGCAAGATTTGCTTTAGAGAGGAGAGAAATGACTTCTGCACTACTTATCTGCAAGTTTAGGTAATTAGCTGGAAGTATGGATTTTCATGGGAATAGAGGCAAACATGGAGATATTGATTAGGTGAATATTTGGACAGAAAAAAAAAAAGAGAAGGTCTGATTGGCATACAGTGTAGTGAAGATAGTCTCCCAGTGATGCCTAGAAGTCTTAAAGTAACATTAGGTGAGTTTCTCCATAGGAGATGATAATGGTGGTATTGAGCAAGCTCTCCAGACTAACCACACTGTCTTTGTCCTCAGAACCCAAGCACACCATGGCATACTTGCTGCAGTTAGTCTCTGGTTACATTGTGTGTGTTGTTTCTTTAAACTAATACCTTTGAAAGTTGATGAGGAGACTGGTGGATCAGTGTCTAACTGTGTGGTTGGTATACTTGAGATCAGTTATCTACTATACACCAGATTAAGATCACAGCTTCTGCGATCAAATACCAGACAACAAAGCTGAGATTCTGGTCAAGTTTTAGGTGTCCACCTAAAAAAGAATGCACCAGGAAGTCAACCCTTCAATAATGTGGACTCAAGAAATGCCTAAAAACTCCCAAGGGTCCTTCCTGGAAAGCTCATACTTAACTTAAGCAACACATAGGCACAGAACACCCTGGTCTGAACACAAAGGGCTGCAGCTCCTATCAGAGCTCTGTTATACTACAGGCTCAGAGGGAGGACTGAGCAAGGCAGGTCAACAGCATCTAGCCCAGCAAACCATATCAGGAAGAACTGATGGTGAAGGTTTCAATGCTGTTGACAACCTGTAAGGTTTCACATGCTGAACATAAGATCCCCTGTCTCAGTCTCTCTTGTGTTTCACCTGCAGCAGAGCTTACATCATCTGTATTTGCAGCAGCCCACGTGCCCGGCACACCGGGCTGTCTCCTGAGGGATCTGCAGGCAGGATGTGAAGTCATGGAGCTGGAAAAAAACAGCAGCATTGCATGACTATGTAGAGAAATATGTGTGTGCCTACATGTTCTCTGGCAGTGGCCTGTGCCCAGTGGCCATTTCCTGTCTTCTGCCCTGCAGGCAAGATACAGCTGTCTTGGACCCTGGTGTAGAGTGCTGGGCATCACACAGTTGAGCCCAGGTGCCATTGCTCAACAGCCCAAATGAGGCATCTTGACACTACAGGAAAAGGGACCATGTCAAGACTGGCAAATTTTAGCAACATCTCCCTCCTCTGGCATTCCTCCCTTACTTCAGTCCGATTGCTGTCCTTCAGGGCTTATCTGGTTTCAATCTTCATTCTTTCAGGAGCTGATGGGCTTTTAACCACTGGCTCAGTTTCACAAACACACTGACACTTCACTGGGGCAAGTGCGGAGGCTGCTGCTGAAACTTGCTGGTTTAGCTCTTGTTTTCCTTGCTGCTGGTGTGAGGCTGCACACTCAGTCTGTTTATGTGCTGCTGAGTCTCTAAAACCTCAGGCAAACTGTGTCACCGAGTGTCTAAAACCTCAGGCAGACTGTGTCACTGCTACAAAGGCAGGGCTGCAGGCCAGCGCTCTTCAAGAGACGCCAGTGTTTGGTCTGCATAGCTAAAGATTATGTGTGCGCCCACCAAAGCAAAATGTGAGCTGTCTTTTCATGTGTGGTTTCATTTGTTCCCTATCAAAAGAAACCAAACCAGAATTTCTGTTGAGTTGCCATAAGTGGCCATTAGCTGGTATAAATCAGCCAAACTGTTGTCTTTAATGGAGTGAGCTTATTAATACCGGCTGAGAATGTAGGCTTATTTCTCCCAAGTGAGATGCTAGTGAGTAGTTTATGTTCATTTCAGTCTCAAGAAGGTAAGAATTACTGTGTTACAGTCTCCATTGCTGCCTTTGATTCTCAGTTTATTTTAATCTTAGTTCAGCAGGCTGATTTGAAGCTACGCGTTGGTCATGGTATTTCTAAATGAGTAAGAGCAGCCCCGGGAGTGCAGCATGCAGTTATGGCTGGTGGTGCTTTAAGAGGTTCGCTTGGAATTATTTCCCCTGCCCCACCTTGAATTAATAAAAGCTTGTCTACATTTCTGAATGCTTGAAACTGGCGTTGAGCTGAGTGTTCTGAAAGCTATCTGCGTGCTGTTTTGCATTCTTAATTTCACACAATGATGATTTTTCAGACTTCTGGAGCTCCCCGGCGAACAGCAACCCCCTGGCTCCTTCACCTCCCCGTAGGCCTGTGCCTTTGGACGGTGCTTGTAAAGACTCGCGTCAGCTCTGCCTTATAAATGGAGTGCATTCTATACGAACCAGAACGCCTTCGGAGCTGGAGTGCAGCCAGACCAACGGAGCGCTGTGTTTCATTAATCCCCTCTTCTTAAAAGTGCACAGCCAGGATGTCAGTGGAAGTCTGAAAAGGCAGAGCTCGAGAGCTCAAGACGTGAATGGCGCAGCGAGGCCTCGCTCCCCCCCTCCCCGGCCGCCACCTCCTTCTATTAATAGCATCCTCACGAGTCCACAGCTTTCCAGGACTATAAAGCAGGCGAGCATGCCAGAAACAGTCAACCATAAGAAAGAGAGAGGCTTGGATTTGCTGCAGAGTAAACCAACCCCTATTCCGCCTCCTCGGCTGAAGAAGCAGGCTGTTTGCCTCGAGGTGGAAAGCAGCTCAAAGACTGCAGGGGTAACTCGACCTGGCTCCAGCTCCGTGCCTGTGTCCGAAGCTGCCGGCGTTCCAGGTGATCCTCTGCCTGAGCTGGTTCCAGCAGCTGCCAAAAAGGCAGTAGCTACCAGTTCTGAGTCACACATACCGTGGAATGGAGGCAGGCAGAGACTGAGCGACATGAGCATTTCCACCTCCTCGTCCGACTCGCTGGACTTCGATCGGAGCATGCCGCTGTTCGGCTATGAGGGGGACACCAACAGCAGCCTGGAGGATTTTGAGGGGGAAAGCGACCAGGAGAGCATGGCACCCCCTTTGAAGCCCAAGAAGAAAAGAAACAGTTCGTTTGTTCTCCCCAAGATTGTGAAATCTCAGCTACGGAAAGTCAGTGGAGTTTTCAGTTCCTTCATGACCCCCGAGAAGAGGATGATTAAGAAAATTGCAGAGATGTCCCAGGACAAACGCACTTATTTTGGATGTCTAGTGCAGGACTATGTTAGCTTTCTCCAGGAAAACAAGGAGTGCCATGTTTCAAGCACTGATATGCTGCAAACAATTCGGCAGTTCATGACCCAAGTCAAGAACTATTTGTCCCAAAGCTCCGAACTTGATCCCCCGATAGAATCGCTGATTCCTGAGGACCAAATAGGTAAGAAACACTGTCCTGTGTTTTGGGGGAAGGTCAAAACGTGTAATTTGTGTTTATAGTGATAGTTTTTGTGCCAGTTTGGAAAGGTGAGGTTGACTTTGCTAGCAGAGTTTGAACCATTGAGTATTTGAGTCGTAAACCAAAACAACCCGCCACGCACCCCCTTCCCCGATCACCCTAGCAACTCAGAAGATCCCTTAAACTAGCAGCAGTGTGGACTTTATCTGTGATTATTACTTTTTTTTTAGCTGCTGTACTGCTAACAATACAGAATTCTTTATTTGCTGGCACATGTGTTTTTCCCAAAATTGGGCTGAAATTGTTCTTGATGCTGGGACCAAAACTGTGCCAATTTTAACCATACGGATTGTAGCTGCAAAACTACTTTATTCAAAACCAGTGGCAGTTACAAATAGAGAGACATTTTGTAGCAACTTACTTTTGAAATAAATCTCATTCTTCCAAACATTCTAATTCACTTCTAGCAAAGCTGCACTGTCCCCCCCCTACACTTGAAACTAAGTAAAAAGATGTATAAGAGGTTTAAAGAACAAATAAATGTGTGCAAGAGAGAGAAGGGGCTGCCAGTCTCAGATTTTCTATACCTCTCTGTTAAATGTATGTGTTTATAAATGGTTGAAGATGAGCTATATGTTTGAATACATGTTTTAACAACAGAGGGGGACTTGTGTACCCAAAAAAGTGAAATCTTTGTTGCTGCATAAAATTTCACTGCCCCTCTATCTCTCGGAGTCTGAGCAGTATTTGTAAAAGAGTCTATAAGCCAGATCTAGGAGGTAAACATCCCTCAGGGCAGAATACTTTCCTTGTGAGCTCACTTCAGTCCTAATTTGCTTGTTTTTCTTCTGTACCCTTGTGTCACAACAGCTCAAAATTGGCAGATAGTTCTTTCTCTGGGACTAGAGGGTGATTTTATGTTGACTTTTCTGTCTGCCCTTGATCAAGAGGAAGTATTCTGATGTAACCTCAACTTCATTTATACAAAGCAAATACAACAGTCCGAAGAGCGTCCTTAAAATCAAGGCTTTTTCAAAGATGTGTAATGTTCTCACTGGAAGAATAAAGAATATTGTGTGGAACTGAAATCAGCCAGTTTAGCCCTGGTGCAGGCACATTCTCGCATGGATTTCTGCAGAGTACTGGCTATTTAGCAAAGTAGTACACGTCTAGTTTGCTTGTAATTTTGTGACAGCTTGGTTGGAGCTGTACTTTTCACTGTAAGGGTGTGGTTAAGTCAGACCACGGGTCTCTGAAGACTGGCAAAACACTGTCTGCTTTTAAATGTTTCAATAGTTTGGAGTAACATAAGCTATGAAATGTAAGAACTAAACTACATTGGTTTTCTTCAACAACAGAAAGTCTGGCTTGATCATGTGATTAGATGCAATTAATTTACAAAGTGAGACAGTTTAAGCAAAGGAAGAACTTGCTTTTGAATCATCTTCTGCCTATGGCTTGAGCCTGCAAACAACCACAGTGGATCAGGAGCATCAGATGCTGCTGATCTAAGCAGATAACTATGTGACAGCAAGATTTAGTCACCCCTATAGAGAAGTTCTTGCGATTTAGCCCTGCCACGGTTTTGCTTGGCTATTTCAGTATGGAATTGATGCCTGAATTTTGACTTTGTGAGCAGTCATTTATCCTCTCCTGTCAGTTTGCACTGTCGTGGTGCAGGTTTTTCCTCCTGACACGTCAGCCTAGGGCTGGATGTAGTGCAGCTTTCCTTGTAGAACTGTGTCACAGACTCTATGGACTCTTCCAAGCAGAAGACTTCTGTGGGAGATCTTTTAAGTTCCCCAGGCAGGGGGCATACCAAATTGTTTAACTTCTGCCAAATCACTGGGAGAATGTGCATTTCTGATTATTCCCGACAGGTGCCTCCTAATCTTAGTACCGCAGGCTGTTAAAAAAGTTTAGATACAGCCCACTCTCTGCTCCCCTCTTCTTCACTGATCCAGTTATCCTCTTAAAGGCATTAGAATGGTATGCCACTGTTTCTTCTTGAAAAACTCATGTTGGCTGTTTCTTAACACTATGTTACTTTTTTGGTGCTTTTACATTTGTTTTGGTGTCCTATCACCGTACCCTATCGTTCATCCTAGTACATTTTCATGTGGAGCTGAGGCTGACCAACGTGCCCCCCAGCGCTCCTCCTTTCACTACAGGAGCAGGAAGATAAGACAAGTAAAAAGCAGTGGTAAAAGTCCTGAACAAAGGCAGAGGATTTGGTTCTCCCTTTCCCAACCATTCCTTTGATTTGCTTTGTGATTTATTCCCTGATCCTTTGTTATTTCTTGAAGAGAAGACATGTGTTTGCCACACAGCCGTAGCATGAGTTTTAATTAACCCACAGCTGATTAAAGCTTTGTTGATGCCCTTGTCTGCACCATGGACTAAGCATGTGTCACTGTAGATACCCACCAAGAACTGGACACATGGCCATCCTGACATGAGCGGTTGTAAAACAGATCCGTATCAGTCATGCCAGTCTATGAACATGCAAGACATTAGGAAAAGCCAAACCAAAGGAAGCACAGTGTAGGCATCCTGCATGTACACACCATGGTGTTCCAAAGCAACCTCTGCTTTCAGCCTTCCAGGCAATGTCACTTGTGCAGGACAGCACCTTTTTGTGATAGTTCCCGGGCTCACTCAGCCTCCTGCTGAGCCCTTCTTTTACTGATGAATGGTTTGGCCATCACAGATGATGAACAAGGTCTGTGTGTAAATCCAGGGGCTGCAGTCTGACAGGTAATCTCAACGGAGCAACAGCAGTTGGTAACAGGTAAACTGTCAGCCTGGAAGAGGTGAGAGCACGCCTGCAGTTTCAGGCAGCGAGGGTTGTAAAGAGCTGCGTAAGGACACTGGGGATGACTAATATGTTGTCCTCTCTAGATGCAGACTTGTGTGGTTTGAGCAAAACAAAATAGCATGTCAGCACAGGATACAGATGTGTTTCCACAAGTCACAACGAAACTAACTGGCTGGCCTTTGCAATTCATTTATCAAAGCATTTCCAGTTCCCATTTTGAGGCTAGAGGCTAATTATAAGTATCGTTTCAGGAACGCTGTATGGCACTCAGCTCAAATGAGATTCAATTGAAAAAAAAATAAATAAATCCTTGAAGAATGTCTGTTTTGGTTTTGGAATACTGAGCATCCTGGGAGGATATTTGAAAACACTTCAGATATGCTGAAGTAAACAGGAATTTTGTTTTGCCGATTTGGGTCTGAGAAATATACAGAGATGTTAACACAAAGGATCAGTCCTCAATTCACAGCTTGGATCCTGATTTGCCTGGGAGACCCTCCTATGCTTTTTTTGTGGCTGTTAGAAGTTAACCAATGAAAGCTGCTGCTGACTGGGAATTGTTTTGTGGGATCATATCCAGAAACACCTTTCTGTGAAAGAGGGCAGCAGTTCAGAAGAAAGGGTAAATAGTTGGATAGTCTGATCCCAAACATGCTTATAGGTGTCTTGTGGCACTGAATATTGGTCTAGGACCCAGATCACAAAAAATGCTGTCCTTCCAGGCTTTAATAATAATATAAATATTTATATAGGTTTTATATGAATTAGGATACACATAGGTGACCATAACAAAACCCAGAAAATCCAGTCCTTATCAATGTTCCTATGCTGTTGGCCTCATCAGCTTGCTAGAGTTTGCCACTTTTAAATTTGAGCGCAGAACTCCATGGTTCTTACGGCTGTGCCAAGGATTCATAAGGGAGAAGAAAAGGTTTTGTGGTGTTTTGGGTTGGTTTGGTGGTTTTTTGGTTGTTTTAGGGTTTTTTTTAAACAACAACAACAAAAGCCCTGAACACACTGTTCTGTCTCAGTCACTTCCTCATTTGCTGGCTAGTTTTGTGCAAACATGCTGCACTAAAATGATAGGTTCTCTTGGTCTGCCCTCACCAAGCAGAGGCAGTTCGTATCTCTTTGGAATCACAGCTACATGTGCTTTAATTCCTTTGTCTCCTATCAGCTGTAATGCAGTCACTGTGCAGCAGTGAAGGATGCTTTACTAAAAATCCCATCATATTTTTGTTTACCTGATTGCATTAGCAACACAGGGACACGTTAGGAACAGCCTGCAGCAATAAGTGCTTGAGCCCTGTGTGTAGCCTTGGGCACAGCCACGTGCATTATCTGCTCCTTCAAAGCTCTGTGCTGCTTCAAATCAATTTAAGTTCCTGGAGAAATTGTGCAACGTGATGGAGTAAATTTCGAAGCAGTTTCCAGGCAGTGCTTTTGGAGCCTGTGACGAGTTGCAAATATGAAGGAACGGCTCCTTGCCATCTTACACAGCCGTGGGAGTGGCACTAACTTATTAAGGGTTGAGGGCAGAAGGCTGAAGGCTTCCATTTCTTGCCTATAGATAACAAGCCTGGACCCAACCAAGGGCTGGGGCTCTGTGGAGGAATTTTCCCTCCTGGCAACATCCAGTTCCTGTAGCCTCTGGGGAGGGAATGCTTCTGCAGCTCCCTTCATTCTGATACTGCAGGCAGCAGCTGAACCAGCTCCAGCCTGGAGCCTTTAAGGATCAGTCACAGAAGTGTACTGAGTTTTCTGATCTCCCATCCCAGGCTGGGCACTTCCTTCTTATCAGACCAAGGGCTCTGAGGAGCTGCGCTGAATTCTTTACAATTTATTGAGCCTCTTGTGACCAAATGTGGTGGTGACCCTGCTTTGTTGAGCTGAAAGATGGCTGACAGTAACTATTTGTGTGCACAACTTCCAGTGGAAGCCTGTGGGAGTTAAAATTTCATGGGGATATAGAGTTCTCTTGCTTAACGTAGTGTTTGGCAGTACTGACTGCTTTAATTTTGACTTAAATGAGACCAGGCAGTTGGAATGCAAACTGCAGAGGTGTTCCACTTACAAGCAAAGGAGTTGGTGTTTTTGCTATTTAAAAAACTGAATAGGCAGTAGGAATAAATAAAGTAAGCTGAGTTGTCAAAAAAAAAAATCATCATCAGTGAAGCTAGCAAGGAACTACATGTACCTTCTAGAAATTTAGCTAGATAATGTATCCGTGGGTGAGATTTGGGCATTTTTCTTCATGGAGAAATATTTCTGCCCCGTGAGCCCTGAGGATGGCCTTGGTGGCAGGGAGAGGCAGCTTCTGTGGCTGCACAGAGGGTGATGCTGCTGCTTTCTTGGCAGGGCTTGGTAGTGCTTTCAATGGCGATTGTGTGACTCTACCAAGTACAATAGGTAAGGACCAGTGATGGGAAATGTTGCTGCTTGTTATGTGTGGCTCTGATCCGATGGGAAGCTGGATCCACCCTTCACACTGTGTGACATGCCATCGAGGACACGTGTCAGACTGGTTATGCCTTTACTGGTGGCCATAGGGAAATCTAGAAAATCAGAGGGCAAATGCTGCTCCTCACGTTCATTCTTTCTCCCTTCCAGCAGCTTTTGCAGTCTCAGATGTGTTTAAAGCATCTGAGAATGAAGCAGACACAGCTTTGCTACCTCCATCAGGGTCTCAGGAAGGGAAAATAGCAAGAGAAGCTATGGAAGCCACAGCAGAATTGGGATAGGGGAGATGGGAGCTCCCAATGGAGTTGGACGTTTGGGAATTGCGTGCCAGACAAACGCAGAATAAACGTTACATGTGAAGCAGAGGCACCGTAAGAGGAGTGTGTGAAGGGCATGTTTGTATGGGAAAGAGAGGTATGAAAACCCAAAAGGAAAAATGACTGAACACAAGGATAAAATAAGTGAAAGCACAAAGCAAAAGCAAGAAAACAGAAGTAGGTAATGCTTGTTTGGAGGGAGTGTGGGCGTGTGTAAATCCCAAACCTTAGAAATAGTCTGCAATTAAAAAAGGGGGGGGAGAGGAGAAAGAGACTGTGATTGAAGAAGGGGGGGAAAAAACCAAAAAAACAAAACATAAAAACAAGCTAAGAACCTGGAAAGGGCATGAGGGTTAATGAAACTCTAATGATAGTCACCACTCATAGCAGAAATGTCCACTGCTTGCTTGTATAAATGTGTGATCTAACAGTGACACAGTTTCTCTCCTCTTTCTGCCCTTGGTCCCTGTGCTTCCCCAGTACATCTGCCTACTCTGGGCTCTGGTCCTGCCCCACCGCCAGGGTGTTGGTGCAGTGGCCAGGCTGAAGGGTTTCTTTTGTGCATGTGGGAGTTCACTGTGGTACAAATAATTGATGTGAGCTAATTATTAATGAAAGCTATGTTGCCATAGGGATGCTGAGTGGGAGAGGGAGTTAGCTTATAAAGTAAAGGTTTGCAGAGAAAATGTTTAGCAAAGTGCTTTCTCTGTTGATGTGGTCCATGCTTGGAAAATGGAGGATGACTGTTAAAGAAAAACTTTAGTAGAACAAGAATAAAAAAAACCCTGTTAGTGGTTACTGTGCCACATACACAGCATTGCCAAATGAAGAACTTCAAACTTGATGACAAAGCTGTATATAAGCTTGTGTGATGGAATCCGAAGCTGAACAAACACAGCTTGGTTTTCACTTATAGTTTCAAGCCCATAATCTGTCCAGCTTCATAAAGATCTTCACAAAGTTGAGCCAAGTTTTAGGAGACCTTGGTTGAGTTATAGTCTCTGATGGAAACTATGCAAAAAGGGTGGGCTCTCATGCCAAACCAAACAAAAGTTATGGGTTTGACTATGTTTTACTTGAAGTTTGGGAGTCTAAGCTCAAAGTAAAATTAAACTCGGAGACTTCTGGCCAACAAAAAAAAAAAGTTAACTGAAGTTGCAGCTTTGGGGTTTTTTTTGCTGGTCTGTAGTCTTTGTGGAGTTTTTTTTGTGTTTACCACATTGCCATAAATGAAAATGGAATACAGATTCTGCTCTGCCTTTTGTTTTCTTGCTAACAAACATCTGGAAACTCAGCTTGCATAATAAATGGGCCTCTAGCAAGTAGGTTTTGCTCTACAGTGTCTCCTTTGGGAATGGTTATATTAATACTGGCTCTGCTCTAGAGGAGGAAGTCAGCTGGACTTGTGTTTTCCCATTGCAGATGTTGTCCTGGAGAAGGCCATGCATAAGTGTATTCTGAAGCCATTGAAGGGCCACATTGAGGCGATGTTGAAAGAGTTTCATACCGCAGATGGTTCTTGGAAGCAGCTAAAGGAAAACCTGCAGTTGGTGCGACAGAGGAATCCTCAGGAACTGGGTGTGTTTGTTCCAACACCAGACTTTGTGGACGTTGAAAAGATTAAAGTCAAGTTCATGACCATGCAGAAAATGTATTCACCTGAAAAGAAAGTCATGCTGCTGCTGAGAGTTTGCAAATTGATTTACACTGTTATGGAGAATAACTCAGGTATGGTGCTTCTCGTCGTTCCAAGTTCACTAATATTCCAAACCCGGGGCTGTCTTTCAGTGGAGGAAATCAGACCACCTGATTCTGCAGATACATCTCCTTCTCCTGGAGCCCTCACAGCCCCTTGCCCTTTTGAGAGGGATTCTTCCTCTCTGCTTCTTTCCTGATGCATCTGGCAACACAACTTACAAATTCAGTGTGAAACAGCATTGTGAAGCAGCTTAAAAAAAAACAGCTTTGCTTAACCTTTGAAGTTGGCTGTCAGAAGGGCTGTCCTGTGAGCCTTGAGTTTGACGCTGGTTCTAAATGAGTATTTTTCTGGAAGTCGTAATAGGGGAAACACCCTGTATTTAGCTGTAGTAATTCCATGGTATGTATGCAATATGACAACTATCAGAGTTGTGTGTTAATGGGTGGAGGGAAACAGTCTCTGATCCAGTATTTTTTGCTTGCAGTGCCTCTGAATGTTCTCATTTGGATGCTTTTGGATGTTTTTGGAACAGAAATAACATTGATTTCTACACTGTAGCAAGAGTCCAAAAGTGACCTTGAGACCTAGATAATGAAATGGAACTACAGACCAGAAAGACATGCTGAGTGGCACAATTAAAATGCTGTGCTGGATGGCATGAATTCACCACCAGCCAAGATGAAGCAATGCTTGTGGTGGTGGGAGGTTTTTTTCCCTAAGCAAGTACAAGCTGCTGCAGGTGGTTGGCAGTTTTCTTTCTAAGTAAGCATTGAATGTGCAGCTGGGTCCAGTGCTGACCAAGACACCTACTCTCTTTTGAGATTTGAGATGAACAGTGAAAGCTTGTGGCTGTCAAAGACCCCCAGGCATTTTTGCAAGATTTGGGTCCAAGCTCCTGCCTAACATATTATTTCTGTGCACAATCCCACATTTTAAAATGGATGTAGGAATCTAGGCCTAAAGTGCTGTAAATTCTTTTATCCAAGCAGACTGGCATGGCAGCCTTTTGTGAGTTGACCAGTTGAGGTGTTGCCAAGGTGAGCCCAGTCTTTAAATTATCTTGCATGCCTCAAAGTGTGCATCATCAGATTCCTGTTAGAAGTACAGGATTAAGCTGGTGTTGGTCTCCTGTCCAGTGAGTGTCAGATGACATTCTCTTTGCTGCACATTGATGGCAGGAGGCTCTAGAGTAATACAAATGTAGGTCAGTGAAGGCAGCAAATAACTCTTTCCTTTCAAACACTGCAGCTGGTAAAAGGCTGTGGTTATCTAACGCTCTCTGTTCTCCTCAACCCAGGGAGGCTGTATGGAGCTGATGACTTCTTGCCTGTGTTGACGTATGTACTAGCCCAGTGTGATATGCTGGAGCTGGATACCGAAATTGAATACATGATGGAATTGCTGGATCCATCTTTGCTGCATGGAGAAGGTAATCTATTTATTCATTTTTATTAGAATTGAGTCAAGGACTAGAGAAAGGGGTTCTTCCCCATGGAATATTTGCTGTTAACCTTGTTTGAGTAGAAATTCTTTCAAGGGGAGTCCTAAAGTCAGCAGTGTCAGTAGTGTAAAAAGTGAATCTCGTAATTATTTCCATCTTGAACTAAGAGAAAGCTGGTTAGTTTGCAGAGTACAGGCCTGAGTGACCTGGGTGTCTACTGATGTATTACTCCCTTATGAGGGGACTACATTGTCTTCAACCAAGAAGGGCATCATGACTTCGCAAGCAAACACATAAGCTGTGCAGGTGCCAAATGTAGTTACACTTCTGCTCCTGAGAGTATTTATAGGGCCACAGCATTCAGTTAAATTGTGAGACATATGCTGGGACTTGGGTTAGGTGCTTTGTGAAAACTTCTGGGTGAATTCTGTGCTGGGAAAGTGCTTTTGAGAATATTGCCTCCCTTAATGACCTTTGCGTCTTCCCAGTTTTCACTTCTCACAAAGTATTTTTATGAGCCCTAGGAATACATTTCCTAAGGCGCTCTTCAATGATGGCTGAATTCCACTGGAGGCAAGGAAATCTCCCTCCTTTCTGTTTGCATTGTGTTTTTAACAGAGATATTCTGTAAGCCCTTGGTAGGCCCCAGAATCCGCCAGTTTATGAAGAAGTATAAAGGTTCTTGTGCCCAAGCTCAGCTGTGGGTTAAGTACACGTGTATGTTTCCCATTCCTGCTATCTCTTGGCTTGCTGAAATTGCTGTATCCACTTACATGCTGGTATGCATGAGAGAACCATGCCAGGATTCCTCCAGTTTGGCACTGGTCTGTTCCCTGCTTTGTGTACAGAGCATCCTCTAGTGCGTTTTTCAGGAATCTTAGCACAGAAATACTTGAGATGTGAAGCTGGAGATCATTAACAAGCTTGAAAGGCAGAAACTGGACTATTAAGTCATGTTGGTTTTAATGCAGCAAAAGAAGTCCACCCATTAGCTGGCTGTCTTTGGCAGCAGCTGAACTATACTGCGCAGGGAAAATTTTTTTAGTGCTTTGGGATTGTACAGTTCAGATTTCTTGTCCAGTTTGTCTCATGGGTCTTGCATGTGTTTTAAATTGAACTGGTTGCAAAGCCAAAGGCCAAGAGGATGCTAACAGTAATACAGAAAATACTACTGTGAGCACAGAATGCATCTTTGAATGACTCCATGAATAGACTGTGCTGTCTCCGAACTGGACACTCCCACTCAAATAGTTTACTCAAACAGAAAAAAAGCAAGAGAAATAAATGACAGCATGGCTTTTGTTTCTCCTGGTGGCTGAGGACTGTTCCTCCCATTGAGATTACTTTTTCTTTGTGACCTGCAGCTTCTTTTGAATGCCAGCAATTCTGTCTTGACTTTTAATTTGTTCTCCACTCATGTAGCGAAGATGAAGTATGGAGGGCAGTACACACCACCTCCTGAACTAGCTGGACACTACAGAGAATGCTAAAAAGGTGACTGTCATGGTTTGGACAGTTGCTCTATCACCCAACCCCACCTGGGAGGGGGAATCAGGGAAAGGAAAGGAGACCCATGGGTTGAAATGAAAACAGATTTAACAGAATAATAATAATGATCTAATATTAACCCCAATGCTAACACAAGATACAAAGTTATACTGGGCTCCAGACAGCAGCCACGAGCTGAGGGCTTCCAGCAGTGAGGGCTGAGTGCCAGCACTGAGCATGACAGCTCCAGAGAGAACGTGGTGGTTACAGCAAGCAGAGGAGGGGGCCTCAGGTGTGGGATGACCAACGGGACCCTCTTGGGAAGGCAGCCATGGTAGAAGCCCCCAAACATCCTCACAAACTTCCCAATACGTTTATATTATGGAATACTTTGATTGGCCAGCTTGGGTCAGCTGCCCTGGGCATTGCCCCTCCTGGTCCTCTGCACCTGCATGGCTCGAAACTACCCTTGACCTTGGTCACTACAGCAACCTGCACACCAGAGCATCTCATCTCCTGTGCTCTCACAGAGCTGGACTCTGCAGCCTCTCAAAACTACAGTTTCTCTGAACAGACATATGATTTCAGAATTCTGTCCCAGCAAAACCAGGACAGTGACAAACACAGTTTTCCTTTTAAAAACAAAAGCAAAGTCTCTGGGATGCTTCCAGGGTACAAATCACACATGGTTGTTGTTGCTTTACTGCCACTAAGGAGGTTGCTTTTAAGTTCCTGAACAGTGGTAGATTGTCTTTTACTTTGTTTAAACAGCTATGTTTAGTTCATCCACACTTGAAACTCAGTGTCTTGGTTTAATGATCATGGCGAGCCACAACCCAGAGAACAGAATTGCTCTCTTGTTATTCCCCTGAACCCTCCCGGGGGAAGATAAAAAGGGAATAAAGAAGAGAGACAGGTTTAATAGAACAGGGAAGGGATAGGAACACATGAGAGAAGGAACAAAATACACAAATATATATAAAAATCCCCATCTTGATGATCACTGATACGAGATTCCCCAAAAGTCCCTCATAGCAGAGCCAACATGGGAAAAGGGTCCCAGGCTCTTCCCAGTCCCCAGTGGATTCAGATCCTGCAGAGCATGTGGTGAGCTGATGTCAAAGGGCAGGATTCTGTCTCTGGGATGTCCCAGTGCAGCGAGGTGGCAAGGAAGAAGGGAGCAGGAAGGGGCAGACTGCCTGTGCTCCTGGCTTTTATAGAGTGTGGCAGGAACTGGGAGGGAACAGGGACCCCTCTCTGTTCTGCCCTGTCTGTGTCCCTCAGGGTCCTGAACTCCACTCTCTCTCTAGGTCCTCACAGTAGCACCATAAAATTTCGCCTCTGCCCCCTCAAACTTAACACTTAGGAAGAAAATAAATCACTGTTTGGAAATTGTTTAGAAGAAAACTCATGTTCCAACTTCGTAAAAACACTCAGGAGTAAAGGAGTGACACCAGTCATCTGAGTAACCAACTATCCCCAGAGCTAGCAGATCCAGAGTTAGGTACTATCGCACCACTTGATAACCACTGCATGTTTCTTAGCAGCTGAGAACACACAATCCACTATTTTGCAAACCAGTGAGCTGTTCTTTATGTATAAATATTTTGGCAATAGAGTACAAGGACTTTGATATACAGTGTGTTTCAAAAATATGGACCCAATTTCAAAGCGTCTTGTCATTGAAATTGGGTTCATCTTTTTGAAACACCCTGTATATATATGTGTATGTGTATACATGTATATTAAAAAAAAATGTGTTTGTACTTCTGACTGTGACCAGTCAGAACTAGCGTTGTGTTGGTGACCACTCTGAGAAGATTCTCCCTTGCTGTCCTTCACAGGAGGTTATTACTTGACAAGCGCTTACGGAGCCCTTTCGCTGATCAAGAACTTCCAGGAAGAACAAGCTGCTCGGCTGCTGAGTTCAGAAGCCAGAGATACTCTCCGGCAATGGCACAAGAGGAGGACAACCAACAGGACGATACCTTCAGTTGATGATTTTCAGGTAGAGCTTAGGGCTGAGGAAAAAAACAGGGGAGGATTGTTTTGTTGGAAATCCCCATTTGAGAGCTATGATTCACAACAGTTCCCTTGGGGCACAAAGTAAGTGGAGTGAAGCAGTACTGAGAACATGGATGGCAAATCTGCCTCCATTCTGAAGTCTTTGCACTTTATTATAGATTTTGATTATGATGGCCTAAAAAAAACACTAAGTAATGGAGCTTTCCTACCCTCCCTTCTATTGAAGTTATGCAGAGTGAGGGAAAACTGAATCATATCTTCAATTCAGTTTCTTTGTATGTTTTACTGTGAAAAAGAACCAATCCAGATTTCCAGAGAAAAGCTTGCCTACAGTTTTAAAGTTTAAGCTAGGAGTGAAGTTCTATACTATGAATGTCTTCATGTTTCTTTGTGTTTTTTCCCTCCCTCCGTTTCTTACTGCTCTTTCAGAGTAGGGCAGTAACTTCAACTGAAGAATAACAAAACAGTCGGGATTACTTCATCTTTTAAAACCAGGCCTGTATGTCCTTTGTACTCAGTTATTTACAGTTCACACCACACCACGGAGTTGTCAGAGAGGCTAATGACAACCATGAATTAGTTGTGATGTAGTTAAGAGCTTGAGAAATGAAGCTGCAGGGTCATCGGGAGGTAATGAAACCTTTCAGTTGAGGCTCCTTCTGCTTTATCAGTGTCCATGCAAACAACGACAGCGCAACACTGAACGAGGAGGAGTTGGGAAAAGAAGCAGGCTTCCACAGTGGAAAACTGATGAACAGGAATTCCAAACTATGGCCCGTGCACAAAGCTACTCCTGTGATCCTGTCTGTATCCTGTGTCCTGTAGTTAGGTGTCAGGTTCATGTAGCTTGAGTCTCTTTCTTGCAAAACACTACACTGTTCATAGGAAATTAATCACCTTGTATCTCTGCTGGATGACTGAATGACAGAAGATTTTCAGCTGGATCCTGTATTCCGTTTCACCTTCTTGTCCCCAGCAAATGAACTTCAGCCAAGCTAATTGTACAACTGGATGCTGTGCTTGATGTGGGAAGGTTCAGGGGGGTGAGGGAAGAGCTGGCACCGAGTGTGTCCAGTGCTTCTCCTCCTGTTGTCTCTTTCAAAAGAGAGCCTCGAGTCAGTAAGATCACACCAGTTCCAGGCTATGCTTGGCACAAACTCATGCACTGCTCAGAATGCCAGTTTTCCATCTCCTTTCTTCAAGTCCTGCTGTCCCGAAATGAAGCACCTTCCCTACAATCACCATGTAGCTCAACTCATCTTTCCCACACTGAACCAGGATGCGATCACTGCATTTCTGTGATGCACTCTACAGCCTTATCAGCTTTTGGGTCCTGAAGGCCTTCATCCTCCCCCCCTCAAATGATGGAAAAGCAAAAAAATCCTGTATTTTGATGATGATTAAATACAACTTTCTGATACTGCATAAATAATTTTGATACTTAGTATACGAGTTAACAGGCATTTGCACAAACTTCAGCCGCTCCTTGAAGCAATCCTGTCTGTCTAAAAGCACATGCATTTAAAACCAGGTCTCCCATGTGTTAACTACATTAGAAATTAAAACTGTAGCATGTTTTGCTTTATCTAGGCTGATTATTTTTTAATAATTTCTTTGCACTGGGTAACAAAAATGGATTCATTCTGTTCAGTCAGGTTCCATGCCAGTGATTTAAATGCTATTGCAAAGCTTCAGTGTTTCAGTCTGTAAGCTGTCCAAAAATACTTTATTAAAGATAAGAGTGCTCTTTGGAACTTAAGACACATCAACACTCTTCTCAGTCTTAGCTTTCAACAGCTTGTTTTTATGAAATGTATTTTTACTGTTGTGATTTAGCATGCCTAATTTATTCAGCACACAAACACAGGTAGCAGCTCAGTCAATAAACTGGTCTTTGTCATTTTTTCCCCACCTCCTTTAATTTTACTGCTTTTTAGTCTTTAATTGCAGTTAATTTCTTTTCTTAAAAAAGCACACGACAGCAGGATGCTTTGTTCATGTGTCAAAGTTTTTTGTTTATGTTTGTTTGGTTTTTTCCCACAGTTGATGCTTTTTATTTTACTTTTTAACTGCTTTTTTGGAAGGTAGAACTGCATTTCCTTGCAGGGCATATTTAGCATCTCTTCATGTTATCAGAGTTGTGGGCACGTGTCAGTTCCAACAGAGAAAAGATCCAGCTTTTGCCTTGAGATCGTATGGATTTACTCCAGTGTTGCAGAGTGTATTTTCTTTCTGCATCACTCTAAGCCTTACTTAGAAAAGAAAACACTGTCACAAAAACTTGGTTATGTCAGGCTCAGGCACCAAACTGCCACCAGTTGACATGATGAAAATGTCCTAGGTGAGGATGGATAACCTTTTGCGTGCTGTGGAATAAGAGTGTAAAGTTTAACGTGCAGTAATTCATGGATCCAACACCCTTGTGTGCTGCTGTCAGAGGCTTTTTTTTTCCTTCTGACTAACTTACTGCATGAATCTTCTGTTCTCTTAATATTGACCCAGCAGTGACAGTGTCGTCTCCGGGGCTTGCTGCCTCAGGTGTTTATTTTGCTTCACTGCATTTTGTTTCCTAGTAAGGCTAAACATCAAGTCCCATTAAAACCACTGGTGTTTTCCATGTGGATTTCAGGCTCTATCTGTTCGCTCCTAATTGCAGGGTTAGAATGTAAGCCAAGGGAAGGAGGATCATAGAATCATAGAATCATCAAGGTTGGAAAAGACCTTCGAGATCATCCAGTCCAACTGCCCACCTGCATCACCACTAAACCATATCACCCCATGGCATATCCAGACACCTCTTGAACACCTCCAGGGATGGTGACTCCATCACCTCCCTGGGGAACCCATTCCAATACCCAATCACCCTGACAGTGAAGAAATTTTTCCTCATGTCCAATCTGAGCCTCCCCTGCTGCAATTTAAAGCCGTTTCCTCTCGTCCTTTCACTATGAGCACGGCAGAAGAGACCGACCCCCCCCTCACCCCAACCTCCTTTCAGGGAGCTGTAGAGAGCGATGAGGTCCCCCCCGAGCCTCCTCTTCTCCAGACTGAACACCCCCAGCTCCCTCAGCCGTTCCCCATAAGACATGTCTGACATAAGGTGTTAGCTTATGAATTTCTGTTACCCCCACTGCGGGCTTGCCCTAGTTCTACCCCCACCATCGCAATTCACGAGGTGGCCGTAATGTACAGAAATCACCGGGGTGTGTTTCACAGCTAGAACACGGGGAGGCTTGCTGTTTGTTGCTTGACACTTCAGTTTTCAGAGGATGATGTTTTGTTTTTTGAGTTTCTGATGTCTGTTTTCTCATTCTACAGAACTACCTTCGTGTTGCGTTCCAGGAAGTTAACAGTGGCTGTACAGGAAAGACCTTGCTAGTAAGACCATATATCACTACCGAAGATGTATGTCAGCTTTGTGCTGAAAAGTTTAAAGTGGACAATCCAGAAGAATATAGCCTGTTTCTTTTTGTGGACGACACCTGGCAGCAACTGACGGAGGATACCTACCCTCAGAAAATTAAGGCAGAGCTGCACAGCCGCCCGCAACCCCAGGTCTTTCACTTTGTCTACAAGCGCATTAACAGTGATCCATATGGTGCCATTTTTCAAAACAACAACGACTCAGCTTCTTAAAACCAGCAACGCATCGTTTAATTTCTGTTCTTTGTTAACTGTTGAAAACATCTTTGTTGGCTGCCTTCCTTAGGAGCTAAAACAGGTCTTAAACCACAAATGCCTATAAGACACATGCAGACACTTGTAGCATCGCTTACAAAAACCCATGGGTACCATGCACATGGCCAGTTTCACGGTGTATTCCACCAGCGTGTTGAGTAAACAGCCCACGAGGCTGGGTTTCTTGTACCACAGACTCTTTTGAAGCATATTATACTGTGGCCCTCTGCAGGTCTTTTGCTGTAGTGTGCAAAAATCTATTTTCTTATACTCCTCCTTTAGCCAAATGTCACTCTGATTTAAATACATGTACGCTAGACAAGTATTTCAGTAAACTGGCTGGAATGAGCTCAGTTTCACCAGCATGAGTTTGACAAGGTTGTCCGATGCAGGGCATCAGTTAACTCATAATTACCTGGATGATTGCATCCTTTCCTAATTTTTTTTTAATTACAGAAAATCGCCATGGTGTTTTTTATATATATATATCATAGAAATTTTATAGCAGTTGCAGGTAAACTGTCAGGGTTGGTTTTTGAAATATTTTTTTAACTATAAAGTATTCTATAATTATGCATGTGATTTTAACATTTAATATACAAGAATAAATCTCTTGCTGGTTTTAGAGTATTGCATTAAAAGTCTCTGTGGTTTCTCTTCTTTTCCTGTTACAGGAGAGTTTTTATGAAACTTCTGTTATCTGTAAGAAGATTGTAACATTGGTGCGCTGGCGATTTCAGTGCCTTTATCTGAACTTGATGTATTGTTACCTGGATTATTGTTTATATGCATTGTTTTAGACAGAACTAGGGGGTTGGAAGAGGAAGTGGAAAGAAAAGGATGTAGAGAAGGGGCAGAGAAGGAATGTAGAGAACCTAATTTAGGATTAAAATATGTTAGTCTGCTGGTTCAGGCTTCTTGCAAAATGTAAGTGAAGGAGGTTGGTAAGAGACTTTTATGTAGATTTGCAGAGGGATTGGATGGCACCTATCCCAGATACTATTTGTGTTATTTGAGGATTAAATATCAGTAAGGCGAAGGAGAACACTAACTATTTTGTATAGTCTGTCACCAACATCCAGAAGTGTCTTGGACAGAAGAATGTGTTGTAGCATTTCACGGTTCTAAGTTACTCTGTAGGTGAGGAGTGAAGTCAGTCCTACAGGAATAATGTTCAACGTGTGTGTTGTGCAGATGTGTCCAAGATCGCTGATGCTGCGGGTGACACTGGACCCTGCTCCAGTCAGTCAGGGCTGCTCTCTTCAGAGGGGCACAGGGTCCTCCCCACGTCCCGTGTGAGCAGCGGAACGTCAGGCAGGCGACGGCGAAGGTGTCACGCGCAGTGTGTGTTGTACATAACCGAGATCCGTAGTGTTGTTTGCTGTGTATCTGAAACCCCTGGCACGTGTTTGTATTTCATTTTGTAAATGGTAAGGTTTGCACATAATAATACATTGTAATACTGAACTATCATTTGGGGTGTTGTCTGCTGTGGTTTTTGGGGTGTTCTTTTTAAGAAATGGTTCACACGTGGATGTTTTGTGTCAGTAGTAAACCATGATGCTGAGGCTCTTCATAGAATCATTATGGTTGGAAGGGACCTCCAGGGTCATCAAGTCCAACCTTTATCCCATCATATTCCTAACCGTTAGACCATACCTCTTGGCCAGCTTTAAACTCTGTAAAGGGAAGATGCAATAGCATTGTTACCTGGTTCCTGTGCTTGACCTGAACCGTCAGGAGAAGCAGCAGGGAGGTATTGTGACTGCTGAACCATCCCTTGCAAAGACCAACATTCAGTGCTGAAGAAAATGCCACTATTTTCATACACTGGCTCTGTTGGGGGAGGGAAGGACTGGGGCAGGGAGGCGAAGCATTAAGAAACTCAGAATTTCAGGCGTGAAACAAAGGAAAGCAGAGAGTGCAAAAGGGAAACGTGCACCCAAACCACCTCACGATCATTCTGCTGTCTGTTCCTGTGCAATCGTTTCTTTTGAAAATTAGGACATTTTGTTCACTGTGCTGTGCAAAACACTTCTTCTCACTTCTTGTAATGCCAGGAAACAGATGGCACAAAAACGCTGGGGAGAATCTGGGCTTGTAAAAATAAGCTGTTGCATCTTCCTCAGTGTGAGGTGCTTGATGTTGTGGATTACGAGGAAAGCAAGGAGAGGTTAGAGTTGGGGTAGTCTCTTTCTAGTTATTGCTCTTTTTTTTAAAAAATGAGAACTGGAAAGGCTAAGTGAAATAAAGCTGGAGACAATAAATCCCTAAATCTTGCTAATAAAAGAAGCTTTACAGAAAAGTTAAGGCTACGTTAGGGGATTATTTGTGAATTCACAGAAAGAACGTACTGCAGAATCATAAAATCAAATCAAATCCAACTTCTTGTCATTTTTCGTATTAAACGGTGTCCCCCGGCAGCCTGAGCCTCCGGGACCGGCCCTGCC
>VZRW01007478.1:12188-23064 GCA_013398125.1 Aegotheles bennettii | reverse complement strand
CCCAAAAAGAAATCTCACCCCTAACACCTCAGCCCTAACACCTGAACCCCTGGCCCCTAATGCCTGACCCTTGAACCCCAGAACCCCAACTCCTGGTCCCTGAACCCCTGATGCCTGGCTCCTGACCAACACCTTTAATGCATGACCCCCCCGACACCTCAGCCCTAACACCTGAACCCTGAAGAATACTCAACTCCAAAAAAAAAACCACCCACAACACTCTTAGCAGATTGTCTGTGTTTTATTACAGATGTATCAACCATCTTACAAAATACTAACTCGAGCTCACCATTAACTTTTTAGCAGTCTTGAGAGGAGACATCGCTGAACAAGGGGAACAGATTTTTAAGTCCCGTGTTTTACTTAAACTTCTAAGGAGACCTTTGCAATATTAACACTGTGGCTATCTATCATGGCAACATAGCTTCACTAAAAATATTTTAAAATTCAAGCATCATCTGTCTCCCAGACCCTCACTGAAAACAGTGTTATGTCCCCAGGATACATGAAGAACTATGCAACTCCTACAACAAACCTGCAGTGGTGCTAGTTAAGACACGTTATTGTTAGCTGTGCATATTTGATAGAGTGTGAATGGCATGGACAAGTTACCTATTGCCTGCCTTGTCATGTGCTCCTTATTGTCTTCTCTTTGAAGGCTGAACCTGGTGAGAGGGCAGATAGATAATGATTGATTAAAATAATGTTTTAAGCCAAAAATACGTCCTTGCAGTGCACTAGCAGACTTCCAGGGACCAGCTAAACAGCAGAACTCAAAGCAGCAGGATCAACCTGACCCATATCCCCATCTCCTTCAAGTCTCTGCAGTTCAGTCTGCTCCACAGGCTCTTACTTCTGAGATGTCCAGAGCAGACACTGCTGTGGAAAGCACACGAATAAAGTAATGCTTCCAACAAACAACACACAACAAACTTAAAGAAAAAGAAGAAAGCAAAAAAAGGTCCAAACAAGCACAGCACAGACACACTGCTAATGGTCATTTCTGTAGTGATCACAGCAGAGGAACACAATGCACAAGTCCACCCCAGCTTGCCAAGTTGCAAATGCTTGTCCAAGACAGCATCTGAAAGCAATCTGCAGTCATTCTCTACAAAAATACTTCCCTGACAGCTCAGCAGCCACAGGAAAGCCTTGAATTACACACTATTCCCCTCCCACAAATACCTTCTGCATAGACTAAAAGAACTGCTAAGACCTCTCTTTCCAGGAGAGTTTTTCCATATGCTTCTTTGCAGGCAGAAGTTACTTCTAATTGTTCCTGAGCTTGGTAAAGTTCTTCCACCTTCCACACTGTACCCTTGGAGTAACATCACCAAGTGAGGAAAAACATTACTATTGATACAAATAAGGCTCTTCACCCTAAAAAGCTAAAGCTTACCTGTTAGACACATGCAAATGCTGCAAAGAATTAATGCAGGAAATAGTTTATTTTCCACTCCAAGAGATCTCAGTAGTGACATTTCAAACTCATCAGGAACAAGCTTTAAAATAAAATACAAGACTGCAAGGTAAAAACACACATCCAGCCCTCAAAAAGAGCTGAAGATTTTTTTAGACGCGTTTCCTAAAAAAATGCTGCTGAAGGTGAAAAAGTCCATTTACATTTAGTATTACCACATTTGGTTTTACAGTTCTGCAAATATAAAGGTTTCCTCTCCCAAAGAAAGTCCTCCCAACACTGGGATGCTTTGCCTAAACAAGGATTTGAGGACTCTGCCTCAGTACAATATTTTACAGTAAAAACATCTGAAACAGACGTAGGCATCTTTCACCTCTCTGAAAAACAGAGAGAAAAGCAATGCCTTAGGACAAGTGAGGTGAGCCAACAAATGGCATAGGGTTCGTTTGGATCAGCAGAGTTCCACTGGATCATTGCCATGCTGCTTTTCAAGTGTATCAGGATTCAAGTCCATTTTGGCACAGTGCAATAAAGCTACCGACTCCCAGAAGCAGAGATCTTCCTGTATTTGTGTATGAAAGCATCTGTCTTTCCAAGACTAACCTCATAGATACCATCCAGCACCAGAGACCCAAAACGTGTCTGTCGACTGCTGAGGAAGGATTTTTCAACACCGTTCACTGAGGAGGAAGAATTCCCATCAACATTGAGGGCTTTTGCAGTGGTGGTTTCACCAGTGCCTTCAGAAGTGCCCTCAGGAGAGTCATTTTCAGCACACTTGGTAATGGCATCCATGCACTTATGGAGATCTTGACTCAGCAGCAGTACAATAGTGCCTCCCACGCGAAGAACTCTGGCAATTGCAAGAAAAATTAAGGTTTAAGTGTTCAGCCTGCCTGGCATTCATCTGTCTGTGCTGAACTTGACACTGCTGACACTTCAGATGCCAGTTGCCTTCAACAGAACACCTAAGCACATTAAGGGTCATGGCCCAACCCAGTAAGCTGTGTCTCCAAATGAAATTTAACTTCACCATCTTCATAGCTCCTCCTAAATGGGAGCACAGGCCCTGTCCTGACTCCCAAACATTTCCAACCTCAGGAATTTTTTCCCATTGGGTTAGCATAGAAGATGGAAGGAGTTTTTTCTCCTCTTAGTATTCTTCCAAGGACCAAGGGGAGTATCACCTTCAAACCCTGTTTTTGGGTTGCTTTAGCCTCCCACCTGTCTGCAAGGGACACAACAAGCTCACACAACAAGCTCATTCCTTGTCAGCTTGTGCTGCCATCAGCCCTTCCAGAGCTTGCAAGATGAGCCACAACAGCCTCTAAGGGACAAGTGAAAGACTCACACAGACTGCACAAGATCAGACTATAGAGCTGGAGAGTGTTTGAAATAAAGCAAATCTGAAGCTGACTGAACACTTAGGATCACAAACCATCATGACATTTACACCAAATTCCAAACATGTCAAAGGCCACACGTACCTCTCCATTTCTTGGAGAATATCTGGTAGGAGCTGTATGTCTTTTGTGATCTTGAACTTCTTCCCAAATGGAATGTCTGAAATCACTGTGTCAAAGCTTTCTGAAGGCAATGGCAACACTGCAGAACAAAGGCAGGTCTTTACATCTGACTATCTGAGAAACAAACAGCAGCTTCACCTTACAAAGCTGTCTGCCAGCTCTTTTGCAGGTCATACACACAGATTCACAGCCACTTCTGTACTTATCCTTATAAACGGCACTACAAGCCACCAACCCAGTGCAGACTGAGATAAATGCACGAGAATGTGGTTTAGCCTGCAGATTCCCTGTTACTGGTGGTATGAGAGTAAGACTCTCTTAGCAAGGAACTGCATGGCTCCAAACTAACTGCTGCTTCTCAACACACACTGCGCCCTTGCAAGCAAAATGCAAAAGAAGAGGTAAGCTTACAAGAGCAAGCTGTTCAGATGCACGCATATGAGTGGCAAGGAACCACATGTTAAATGTCTCTCCATCCCCTTTTCTCTCCCCAAGAATCCGGTTACAGCCACAATCACTTGGATTCTGTCAGAGCCAGTGTCTTCAAACTCTCCCCGGAGTTTCTGCATCCTGTGAACAGTCAGTTCTCTTGACCATGATGCAGCACTGCACTCTTGCGGTGATGAAGGCCAGGCACATACCAGGCTGTGCTGGCCAAAGCGTAGCCAGCATGTGAAAGGAGACTGTGGGTTCTCCATCCCTCAGGATGCTCAAAATGGACAGGACAAGGCCCTGAGCAACCTGACCCAGCTTTGGGGTTAGCCTCACTCCCAGCAGATGACAGGATCTCCAGCAGTCCCTTCTCACTTAAACACTGCTGTGATTCTACGCCAGCCTTTCCAGAACTGGCTGGAGATGGTTCTTGGACCATCCTGGGATCAACACTTACAGCACAACAACTTTTTAACAATTTCATCTACAAATGGAAGGACAAGCTACCTACAAGTCCTTCTCAAACATGCAGAAATAACAGCTTCTGACCAGTGACAAAGACACCAGTTACTTGTTCAGTATAAGAAAAGCTTGACATCAAAGTACCTCCCATTATCCTAGAAGCCAAGCACAATCACAGCTTTTAAGTAAGAAATAAAGCATATATATTTTTACCAATAAGAAATAATAATATTTCTTGCCATTTTGGTAAGAGATAAATATTGCAAGGCAAAAAAAAAATATGCATACCTCATCACCCATACACAGGAAAAAAGAGGCAGCTTTTGTCCATCATGAATTTCATAAAGGACTAATTTTGACTCAGACTTTGAGGTCCAAAATAAGGTCATAAAATTATTACCTTCTCCCCAGACCAGCTCATGAACTGAGAGCAAACAGATTCCCTCTTCCAGAAGACAAACATCGTCATTTAAAACACACCTACTGCAAAACATCAACAATTCAACCCTGAGCTTAATGAGTGCCCACTATTACTCATTTGGAACGTTCAAGTTACAACTGATTCTATCTGGATTTGTCCTTGCTGCGTTCCCATTGGAAGCTAAACACTCTCACATGGTAAGGACTCTTTGTGGTATTCACAAAATTACCATTAAGACAGAATTACTGCCCGTGTCTCACAATTATTATTTTCACTGTCTTCTGCTTAGTTTATTCTTGTCAATGTTCAGAGAGAGAGAGTGAACAATGATCTGTTCACTTGCACTACAGAGTCATTACTCACTGAGAGTTACCTCTACTACTTATTACCTCAAGAGAACCTACACTATTTGTATCATGCCAGAACCACAAAGAAACTTCAAACTTGGAAAGCCTGCAGACGTACCTTTCACAGAGGCTTTAAGTAACTCAATCTTATCCATCAAGTCTGCAGTCCTAATGTTCACATCTGCACCCTCTAACTGTGGATCACTTATGTCAGCACCCCAGTAACAGGCTTCCTGTTCAGAGAAAAAGAGAAAAGTCATTTAGCTGACAAACAGGTGTATTTATTTTATAAACCCTTCTCAGAACTGCCTTGTCGAACAGCTCTTCCACTACAAACCCCCTGCTGGGAGATCTACTGCCATCACACAGACCAATGCACAGACTCAGAGGACAGCAGAAAGGGGGAGTCTGTGCTATCTTTACTCCCTCCATGTTCTGGTCTCCTTGAGACACTTGTAACTTACAGAAATACTGAGGCTATGTCCTGACAGCAAGACCCCAGCCAGCTACAGCCAGCCACACTGCCTTGAATACTGACAACTGACTGTACCGTCACACTGACAGCTTCATAGAATCATAGAATCATTATGGTTGGAAAGGACCTCCAGGGTCATCAAGTCCAACCTTTATCCCATCATATTCCTAACCATTGGACCATTAGACCATGGCCTTCACTCCCAGGATAAGATCAGGCACTTTTAAAAGTCCTCGCACAAACCCTGTGGTATAAATACAGGGTGGCAGCACCCGCCAGCACAAATATGTATGGCTGGGTTCCACATTTCTGTGAATTTTCACTAGAACACTTAACAACTGCCTAGAAGGATCAGTTTGGTTCCACTTCCCAGCAACGGGACAGATTTTTCTTGATGCAACCACAAGCTGTCTTGCAAAGGCCCTGCCTGTTGTCGCTGTGATACTCACGGGCCACTCTTTGGCAGCTTCCAGCAGGATTGTTCCTAGCCCACACATGGGATCCAGCACAAAGGCACCCGCCTGCAAAATGAAAGGGGTTATTGCATCCCAAGCAAGACAGACTCCTCTCCCAGGACAAAGCTTGCTCAGGGATGTACGTATCACCTACACACTCCCACTGAGTCCAGGGCAGGTAACAATAATCACTGGTTTACCAGACCAGACTTGCTTGTAAGAGAGTGTAGTAAAAAGCATCCATAGTTTCACTGAAGACAATGCATCAATGCATCCAACCTTGATGGGACATTTAGAGAAACAAATTATGACTGGATGGCATAATTTGGTGCCAAATTAATCTGTGGAAAACATCAGACTTCCTTCTCTTTCCCTTGAGAGAAAGACCCCAAAGAAGGTTTGAAGCTTGGACAGTGAAAAAAATCTTGCCATTTAGGTATATGTTTTCATACAAGGAGTAGCACCTCCCCTGAGAAGGACCTGGGATTACAGCAGATACCTACTTACACGGATTTCAGCCAGAGATGCCATGGCCCAGGCAATCGTTGACCGCAGTCCTGCTGTTTTGATGTACTCTCTGTTTGCCAACGGAAGCCTGCAGACAGCAAAAAAATCAGTGTAAGATAATGGTACAAACACCCAGAAAAGTAATGTGAAAGAACAAATGAACTGGAAAGATCTGCAGACAGAGACAGAAATCCATAACTCACTACAAAGTCTGGCCTACATGCTCAGATAAGCTCCAGACAGAGCACAAGACTAATGGGACAGCCCAGTGAACATTAAATGAGAAGATAAATACTCACACGGTACAGCAAGACTATTTAGAGATCATGCTTGTTCTGATACTGCCAAGACAAACCTGGTAAGGAGAATGCCTACCTGAAAAGGGGAATCCCCACCACAGTGTGAACGTCATTAAGATGTACAAAGACCTGAAAGAGGAAAAAAATTACCTTAGAAACTCTCAACCTGACTCAACAACAGCTTTAACTCATTTAAACCAGAAACAGAAGATGCTTCTATAAACTTTTGATCCTAGTTTTTAGAACAAAAATACATGCTTTAGACAACTGTGATTAATTGGAAGAAATCACACTAGATAAACTGAATGCCACTTTAAAGAGGATTTAATATTTAAGCAAGCTGGGAAGGGAATTTTGTCAGCCAGGAATCCATCGGCAAGCAACTGAATCTTTAAGGGAACCAATTTTTGTAACACTGAATGGATATTTTTAAGTATAAAACCATTTACTCTAAGCAGGAGAAGATTATCTAGCGCATACTAGTGCTCAGCTATTTACACACATACAAAAACCAGTAAGCAGCATTTCAGATGGAAGGCAAATGTGGGTGATCCTTCCAGAAATATAGGCATCCTGTCCCATAGAGAGCATTCCAAAAAATGACTGAGCTCCCCAACAGGTCCTGCATGACTGCAGTCCCTTCCCAGAAAGCCCAAAGAGAAACAGGATGCTTTAGCAATAGCCCTGTCCTCAGCGTTTGTATGGTTTCAGAGCAAAAATGTGAACAAGAACAGCAGCGCCACTTGAGGCTCAACAAAGCCCTGTTTGATGCACAGCCTGCGAAAACCAGAGCATTTACAGGCAGCCTCAAACCTCCCAGCATCAGCACTGAGAGCAGCTTCCCTGCTCCAAGCACAGGGATGGAGAAACAGCTTGTCAAGAGCAATGACAAGCTCCTTTCCAAGTCCTCCAGACAGCTCACACCATGGAGCATGTCTTAAGCAAGCTGCTTGTAGGGACAGGGTCTAGGAGGAGGCTTCTTCCATGAACAGCATTCTCAAGTCAAGCTCCTTGAGAACACAACCTTGTTGCTCACTCTTTTGCCCTACAGAGGCTAAATGAGCTGCCCAATGGCTCAGGTGATCTCCACTCTCTACACAGTCAGAGTCCAGCAGTTTGTAAGTGTGCCAAATCCTGAGACATCGCCTACATGGGTCCTTCTCACATACAGGCCCATGCTGGCTGTTCAGGTGTTTATTGAAGTGCTGTGGAACACCTGCACAGAGCAGCTACCTAAAAGCTTTGTTCAGCGCTGCCAGATGATTTCTAGTTAAATTCAGTGGCAGAAGACAAACAGGGAGAGGCCACAGTCCTGAGTGTAAAGGGAGCAGAGAACAAAACGAAAGGTATCAGTTCTGGAAGCAGTAAGAGGCCATCTGGCAGACAAGCACCAGTACCTCCAGACTGGGGTTCCGCAGATCTGCCCGCCACCCAAACTGCTTCATGAGCGCTATGCCAACAGCTCTTCCAACCTCCTGCAACAGGGAAGAACAGTCACGGGCAGAATAAGTAACAAAATTCAGAAAACTACAGATCCCAGTCTTGACTGCATAATCCTTAGACATACCTGGGAAAATAAAGAAACTCACTTCATCCCCACGAGAACTCACTTCATCCCTCACTTTATCCCTGCAGGAACAATTTGTAAAGAGAGCAGAAGAGGTGCAAGAGGGCAGAGCGAGTGAGCAAGGGGCAGAGCAAACATGACACAGGACAAAATGACAATCAGGCAGCTGGAGTGCGGGAGGCTGAGGGTCCTGCCCAAGGTACAACAGAAGTTGTCATCATCTTAGAAATACATACCACATGCACAGAATAGTTCTGATATCTCTAAACTGGATTGCTTACAAGAAAACCTATGAATGCATAACTGCAACTCCAGGGTTTAATGTTTTTATGGCATCCAGAAAGCTCTGGCTACCATCAGAGTATGGGATTTCAAATGTACAGCACAAGTTTAAGCCAACATTTGTGTTGGCAGGCTCATGTATCCCATCTTCCCAAGGTACCAGCCTTAGGAAGAAAAAATCCAGTTAAACTATTATTATCTTCAAGTAAGAGAAATCTACATAAACTTCAACTACAAAGGGTTTAATTTTTTACATTTTTATTTCCTCACAGCAGAAAGATACTATAGATGAGAAGAGTGGTAGATGGAAAGGGCCCATGGACGTCTCCACAGCACCACTCTCTCCCAAGGATCTATTTCACCCAGGACACATCCCAGGGCTGCACCACCCCTTCTGGGGAACGAGTTCTCCCCAACACCCAACCAGAACCCACTGAAGCTGCAGGTTCTGGCTTTTGTCCCTTCTTCTACACTGTCTGCCACAACTGAGAGGAGTCTGGCTCCACTGCCCTTGCAACAGCCCTTTAAGTAGCTGTAAACTACTATAAGGTTGCTCCTCAGACTCCACAGACCCAGCTACCTCAACCTCTTCCCTTTAATCATCCTCAATAAAAGGCCTTGATTTGAAAAATATTCAGGATAACAGCACCCAGAAATTAACAACACCCCTTGTACTTCTTTAAGGTAAATGCAGGTTAAGGCGGTTTTTAGGAAAATGCAGGAAAAGCTTAGGTTAGTTTGTTTTTCTAAAACATACAACACACAACTGAAATGAAAAACAAGCCACGCATCTCCCTTCACCTCTGCTGCATTCTTTCAAAACACAGACACTTTAGCATACCTGTGAAGGAAGTATTTTGGCAATTGCTCCACTACAACGACAAGAAACTCGGAAAGTGAAGCCAAGCTGCTCATTTGCAGCAGGTTCCTCTCCACTGCTTTTGGAAAGGTCTTCTAAGGAAGTCTTGCTTTCAGTCCAGCAGTCCTGGTCACTCTCTCTCTCTTGTACCACTCCAGCTTCTGCCAGACTCTCCTCAGACACAGACTCTTTCACTTGCTCCATTTTTTGCCTTTTACTTGCCATACTTGTCTCTTCTTCTGATTTTCTCTTGAGAGGCAATGGGTTTTCTTGAGAGACAGTGTCATTTTTTCCCCCCTCATGTCCACGAAGGTTTCTCCAAAGAGCGATAACATCCAGCCAAGACTTTGGCTTCTCAGTGACGAGGCTTTTAATGTCATGCAGCATTTTGCCTGGAAGAAAAAGCAGTTTCAGGGTAAGTAGTTCAGTCCCAGCATTTGATTTTCCTAGGGACTGGGAACTGCTGGAACAGAGACTGTGTTTGGGTTTCATTCATGTGTGAACAAAGGAACCACAGCAGCAGCAACAATCACAGGCACAGCTGAGCCCTCAACACCCACACACCCCACCAGCAGAGACCCAGACACCGCTCTGATTACAAGCTCTGCAGAACCAACATTAAATTGTGCAAGGGTTGAATTCTGCAGAAGAATCCTGCAGCTCTAGAAACACAGACCACCTCTGAGGGTCATTCCCAGAGATGGAGGAACAGCCTACCGTGCCATCCTCCCAAGAACGCACTTGGTGTGTGATTAGAGATGTGGGATGCCTTCCAGGATTGAAAGACAGATTCAAACATGAATCTATTTAATTCAGCTCAGAATAAAAGGGACAGGTTTATAGAGTAATTCTCTCCTTGCTACTCACCAACCTGCCTTCAATCCTACAAAGTCTCCGACACACACCTGAACTTACACCCATGTGTATTCCTCTTGAGACCCTTACAACAAGAGCAGCACAACAAACAGAGGCCAATGGAGGATGACCATGAGCCAGCAATGTGCCCTCGTGGCCAAGAAGGCCAATGGCATCCTGGGGTGCATTAGAAGGGGGGTGGTCAGTAGGCCAAGAGAGGTTCTCCTCCCCCTCTATTCTGCCTTGGTGAGGCCACATCTGGAGTATTGTGTCCAGTTCTGGGCCCCACAGTTCAAGAAGGACATGGAACTGCTTGAGAGAGTCCAGCGCAGAGCCACAGAGATGATGAAGGGAGTGGAACATCTCCCTTATGAGGAAAGGCTGAGGGAGCTGGGGCTCTTTAGCTTGGAGAAAAGGAGACTGAGGGGTGACCTCATCCATGGTTACAAATATGTAAAGGGTGAGGGGCAGGATGATGGAGCCAAGCTTTTTACAGTGCTGACCAATGATAGGACAAGGGGCAATGGATGCAAACTGGAGCACAGGAGGTTCCATGTGAATCTCAGGAGAAACTTTTTCACTGTGAGAGTGCCAGAGCACTGGACCAGGCTGCCCAGAGAGGCTGTGGAGTCTCCTTGGCTGGGAGGGACCCGGCCGTACCTCTGCTCCCGCAAACCCCGAGCGGGGGCCGCTTCTCCAGCAGCAAGAACAGTCGCTCCCCAGACTTGAGCCTCCTCAGCTCGCCCGGCTCCGCCTCGGTGCTGAAGAAGACCTTGCCCGAGACGCAGTGCACCTGGGGGAGCGAACAGAACCCCGCGGGAAGGCGCTGCGGGTGAGCGCCCTCAGCAGCCCCCGGCCCCCGCACCGCGGGCAGGGCAGGGCAGGGCAGCGCAGCGGGGGCGGCACCGGGCGCTCTCTAGAGCTCCCCTTCAACACCGACCCAGACCCATGGGGCGCTACAGCCCACTC
>VZRW01007478.1:0-11880 GCA_013398125.1 Aegotheles bennettii | reverse complement strand
CTGGCCCGCCCCGCCGCCATCTTGTCCCGCCCCCCGCCACCATCTTGGGCACGGTACCCACCCACACCCGACTCCTCACCCCCTGAGGGGCGCTGGAAAGCAGAGGGCTCCGGGGGGGTTTAAAAAGCTCCAATTTTTGTTTCTAGGAGGCCAGCAAGGAGGAGGGGAGGCAAGCAAGCGGGGAGGGAACTGATGGAAATAACGGGGAAGTACAGAAAGGAAACAAGGAAGGAAACAGGCGGGAATGGAGGGAAATAAGGGAAGGAGGGAAGGAGGTGGGATGGAGGGTGGGTGGGAAGAAGGAAGGGATGTGGGCAGGTAGCCCATTGCAGGTATTGTACGTATCTTTGCAAGTTATGTGTGAGCTCATTTGACTGTAAATAAATTGCATTTGTGGGTTGTTGTGATCTATGGAAATTGATGCTCATCAGAAGTAATGGAGGTAAGAAGGGAGAGTAGGTGGGGAATTAAAGGGAACTTGGTACTCGTGCTGCATGGCCTTATCTGCCAACAAAATCATTCCTTTTCCAGGCGAAGGTACTTTATGTGCGATCAGTAAATTAACAAATGCCTCATAGAATCATAGAATAGAATCATAATGGTTGGAAGGGACCTCTCCAGGGTCAGCAAGCCCAACCTTTATCCCATCATATTCCTAACCATTAGACCATGGCCTCATCATCCAGTTAGTGATGTGTGTGAATGGATGAATGAGATTCCCACTGTCCCTACTTACTACCCAGCGAAACCACAGCCACACTTCTCTAACAGGCTGGGCAGAACCAGCCATATCCTGTGGAGTGTGACTCTAGCTGGGTGCTGTGGGGATAGCAGAGGTGCAGAATGAATGGAAGCCCCACAGCTGTGCAGCTCAAGCCATGGTCCACTTGCTGGCAAAATACTGCTGATCATTTTTGCAGTTACCCAGTGAGGTGCAAGGGGGGGGTGAGCCCCAGAGGGCTCCCACTTCTGACGCCAAGTGCCTGGCACAACCTGCTCCAGGGACAGTATCAGGTGGGAAGTTTGACTGGGGCTGTATACTGGTCAAACCATAACACAGGTATCCTAAGGCGAGCTCAGGGAGGACAAAAATCTCCCACAGGGCAGATCAAGGCTTGATCTTGATGGTCAGTACAAATACCATCCATGAAAGCAGGGCCTTGTGAGCTTTCTCAGTTTTGGGGTTTTAAGCAGGCATCCAGGAGACAGTGGTTGTGGAACTCCAGGCACGAATCTCCACATGAGGAACTCAGGCACCTAGGATGTTCTGCTCTGTCCCCCAACAACCTGGGGAATTCACGCTGTTCCTGCAAGGACTGGTCACACTGGGGAAGAGGAGGCTGGCTGGGCATCCCCACCATATCTCTCCCCCAGTGGCCCTAAGGGCCCAGGGAGGTGTCACTCTCTAGTTGTGGGGCAAGGAACCCATTTGCCACATAAAAGGAACAGAGCTGGGACTTTGACCATGATAGACCCTGCAGGACTAGGAGCAAAGGGGTGGCAGGGAGTGGAAAATCAGTTCTCTCTCCCTGGTCTGTCCCTGGCAGTTGTCCGCTGCCCAGCACCCCCTAACAACCCCCCACCCCTGCCAGATGATACCTTGAGAAGAGCCGTGTATCTCCAAAACAATCCCACAAACCTCCAAATCACCCCTCAAGCCCTAATAGCAGATTCCCATCCATCTCCTGCTGGGAACCAGATGTTGCCACCTTCATGAACATGCAGGCATTCTGTCTTGCACTTGCTCCCAGAAACATCAGTCCCATCGCTCTGCTGTGGTCCGGCCCGCTGCCTCCTTTCCCATCCCTCCCCATCCCTCTTACTGTTCCTTGAGCTGCCCAGGAAGGGAAAGCCACTTTGCAAGGCAGACAGTGAGGCCTGGGTGAGGATCCCAAACCCACATCAATTTCACAAATAACTCCTGGGATGAGCACATCCAGGTCACATCCTGCTCACTCAACAAGAATGTCCAGCTCTCCCTTCATACCGATGTTCCATACAGACAACACTGACGCTTGTGCTAGAAGAAAAAATGTTTCTTTTTTAAACAGAACTTTTTTCAACCCTTGTTCCTCAGGGTTTGTTTTTTTGCAAAGATAAAGTATTATCTGAACAACCTCTGCATATATATATATATATAATATATGTGTGTGCATACATTTATACCCTTAAGAACAGTCCTGCAGATTTGTGCCACTCAGCAGCCCATCCTGTCTCATGGCAGAGAAGACAACAACTCCAACAAACAGCAAAAAATGTGTCCCCCTCAACTAGAGGAAAGCACTGAAGCACATCCATCTGTAGCTCTGAGGGAATGCCACCAGCTCCAGATGAGAGGCTTTGACTGGAGTGTAAACACATTATTTTACAGTATTTCTAGACAGCGGGTGGATTAGACAGTGCTGTGCTAGGACACACGACACACTCACTGGTGCCCAGTCCTTGGGGAGAGCACGCCCAAGGAAACTGAACAGTCCTTTAGCAGGTGGCAAACAGTCCTCACTTTGCAGCCGGACTGTGACTTTCTAACTCAATTGGATACCTATGGGAAGAAATGGAGACAAGGGAGAAAGGCGAGGAAGTGTCTGAGAGAGGTGACCACAGTAACACAGCTCATCTGCCTGGAGCAATGTTTCTGCGTATTAAAAGGGAGTCACTGAGCAAGTAGCCCCCAGAGGAAATGCCTCTTTGTTCTGCCTGAGAGTCCCTCACTGTCTTTGAGGAAAGACACTAACAAAAACTGGTCAAGACAGAGTAGAGGCAGAGGTCCAGGCTGGGTGACAGCCCACTTCTAGTCATAGGCATCATCATCATCAAAGTAGGAGTCACAATCAAGGTTATCTGACTCATCATCGAACAAAAAATTGTCTTCATCAAGGTCATCATCATCATCATCATACTCTTCGTGCCACTGTGGTTCGTACTCCTCCTCTTCAACTTCTTTGCCACCTTCATCTGCGTTGGGGGAGCCACTCAAGATGGTATGTTTTGGCCTGTTGAGGAGGAGAGTATCAGAGCAGAGCCCCAGCTGTGAGCAGCAACCACAACCCAACTCCACACCACCTTCAGCCTCCCTACTATCATCCACTCAGCATCCCATCCAAAGCCATGCCTCAGGGACACCACGGCCATGCGGGTGCACCTAGAAAGTGATCAAATGGCCTGATCCATGCATGCAGCACAGGGCTGTGTCAGAGCCACCTGTGACTGGGCCAATGAGCTGCAGTCTGTCACCAGCTCTGGTGTCTCAGCCTTATTCCAAGGAAACCAGAAACCCTGCTCTGAAACAGTGTCTCTGAACTCTGTTGTCATTCTTTCTTGCAACACTCAGCACCCTTTTCAGCTTCTGGAAACACAGCAGCTGTCAGAGGGGATTGGTCATACTGGGATGGCAGATGCCAGTTGTTTCTTGGTTTAAACAGGAATGGACTTTGTTTTGAACTCATCACCTTCCGATCATACTTAACACCTGCCAGCTCAGTACTCAAGGACAGAGGAACAACCTATTCTATTTCACCTCTCAACATACTATTTTAGAGCTGTGTCACCTCTTCTCCATTCCCTCCTTAAAATAAATGTCAGGCCCTCCCATCTCCCCCCATGTATGAACTTGCTACTCTCATCTAGACACCTCCTAGATCTCTGATACACCTCTGAAGAAAGAGTGTGACTCTCCACAGAGACCCAAGTGCATCCAGGGAGAGCAACTTCCATAACTGGGTCTACCAGTGATGGAGCTCTCTTGACCCTAGCTGCCTACCCAGCAGAGGTTTTGCTGGTCTCTCAATACCACTGTGTCACTTCCATTGTTATCGCAAACCACACAGGCTGCAAGTAACCAGTACCTGTTACTAACTCTTTTGTGTATCAGAGAGCACAGGAGAAAACTCTGGTCACCTGCTTTTTGTCTACACTCACCCACCTTTCCTTGTCACCCCGCTAGGAACACTCACCCTATACAGGCGGTGGCTGAAGTAGGCACATTTGAGAGTTTCGCTTTTCTCTGACCAGGATCTGCCAAAGTCTGGAGCCCAACGTGGAAATCCTGCTAGCATGGAAGAACCACCAGAAGAGAGAGACAATATGTGATTTGGGGCGTATTTTGTGCTGAGAACTCCTTCCCTACACGCACACAGCACTGAGAGAGAGTCTATCCCCTCAGTTGATCAAGCCCCTTTCTAGGTTTGTCCAAGATCAAACTAGACCAGAGTAAGACAAGCCACTAATGGGCATGTGGACTTCACCTGCGTGGAGTGCCAGAGAATTGCAAAGAGACGCTCCTTGATCTGGTGTATCAACTCCAAACCAGTACTGAAATGCTCTGCTTTCAGGAGCTGAAGAGAAGAGGCCAGGTCCGGGTACTTCAACAGTGTTTCCTCTGCAATTCAAGGCCAACAAAGTCATGCTTCTCTTAAACAGAGACCGAGTCCCTTGGCTCTGATTATGAAGCCAGTCAGAGCTCCTTAGGTCTCCTGTGCACATACATTCCTCTTTTAGAAGGGCACATGTTGCTCCTTACTCTATCAATCTCCACCAGCAGCCAAACTGCTTCAGTGGACTTCCCAGAAATGACATCAAGAAGGCAAAAAATGGGCTGGGAGAAGTGAGAGAGACCAGCTGGGTGTTGGTGTGTAGGCCACTGCCCCACTACAGAGCTGCCACCCTTGGAACCAGACAGCTGGGAATGGTAGTCTCCACTTTGGACAGGCTGCAGGACTTACCCAGAAGGATCTGCAGAGCATTAGTGTGCAGCTCTAGGCTCTCAGTCTGCTGTTCCACGATATCCATGCTCTCAGTGTCCTGGTTATAGTAGCTGTACACACAGGAGTAGGCCAGCACCTGGAGCAGTACAGATCATGCTGTAAGCACCCTCCTTCAGATTCAGAGTGGACAAGAAGAGAGTAGCATCAAACCCTTCAGGACTTCATTACGTGTTGGTGGCTGGCAGTGCTTCTGGTCTGTGGCGATAGCCCAGTGAACCATTATGGCAAGTGACTGAAGTCTGAAATAACTGATGGTTCCCACCTGCCCACCTCCCACCTGTCACAAGAAGACAGACTGTAAATGCATAACAAGTGTGACTGACCAGCAGGGAGGGTGTCAGAACAGCCAGCACACAGAACCTGCACACTGCCAGGCAGCCCAGGCTGAACTCAGGTGGCAGTGGACTGAGAGAACTGAGCCCAGAATGAAGGAGGCATGGTGCTAAGAGCCACCAGGAGCCCACAACAAGGCCAAAAATCAAGTCTGCCTTCACAAACAAGGTGTATACTTCAAAGTCAATACTGCAAACACAATTCCCACCTCCTTCCTATGCTTCAGGGGACAGAAGGCATTATAAGCCTATGCTGCCACAGGCTTACTGCACACATCCAGTGGCTGAACTGCAAATCCTCACTAATGTGGCTATCAGGGCATCCACTACGTAACTCAGTGCTCCCAAAACAGCTATGGCTCATGAAATGAAGGTAAGAAAGGAAAATCATAACATGAACATCAAGAGGGACCTCCTAACTGTAACACAGCACCATTAGAGCTTTCCAAAGGTAAGTACCACCACTGGGGCATTTCAAACTGGAATGGACCAAACCCAGTACATGAAAATCCTAAATGCAGATCCTTGTGCTGATTCCCTGGTATCAACTTGAGCTAAGCTCCCAATCCTATGACCTGACTGTGAGGAACACTGCAGACAGAGCCCAGCTCGGAGAGAGAGCAGGGAAAGGCAGACATGAGCTCTTCCCCTGTCCTGATGCCATCATTCCTCCCCTCAAGCTTTTTCTGTCTCCCCTTGTTTGGAGCAGAACAAGGTTGGCATCCCCATACTTTAAGAAAGGCACGAGACACACTGATAAAATTACACCTAAACCTCAGCAAGCCTGTTAGGCATCCTTACCTTCCGTGCCTGTTCTAGCACTTTGCAGGCATCAAGAACAAAGGTCAAAGTCCTAATTTTTGGCACCTCACCGATAGAAGTAACCCTGTTCCTCAGATTCATGGCAAATTCCTGCAATAACCACAGGAGGGAAAAAAAAATAATTCAGTGTCAAGCTCCACAAGATCAAAAAAATAGCACCTTCCACACAGATAATTGCTAAGCTTCCTGAAGTGCCATCCCAGAAGATGCAGGCAGCAGGAGAGCATTTACTGCATCTAAGTGTGACATCTCTACTGTGCCATCACTTCCACCTTTTACAGTATCTCAGCTCTAGACAAAGTTCAGCCTTCAGTTGCCATTGCTACCATGTACTGCGTCAGCCTGAGCACGTGAACACCACAAGTTAGGTCTTTGGTTTCCACAACAGACTTGGCAGAAGAAAGCAGGCCAAGAACCACTCGTTAATGTCAGAGCAAGGGTGAAAGGACCAGGCAGCCCCACGTGGATCTGAAGCCTGCTTCTCAGCTTCAGGTGAAATACACTGAGACACAACAGAAACTGTCCTGCTCCCAGGGCTAAGGCAGCAGAGTCAACATCTGCAAAGGAAGGAGGAGGCCTTACCCTTGCATGGTGATGAAAGGTGCATCTCTCATTGTAATCCTGAAAACGCTTCTCCTGCCAAGCTGCTTTACTCACCTGAAAGGAAAGGCAGAAGTAACCTGTAGCAATTTCCCTCAAGTACCATGGTTGCCTGAAAATGGCTACCACACATACAAACTCTGACAATATTATCAGTATTACTGGTGAGCGCTCAAAGTCCAGAGTAAAGGGCACAAGAGGAGATCCTCCTCTCTCTGAGGCCAGGAGCATCTGAACACAAGCATGAAGCACTGGGATACAGCAAACCACTCACCATAGCAGAGCAGTTGTAATAATCCTTATGAGTGGGCCTCCAGGGCTTGAGGCAGCGCCAACAGAAGCCATGATTACACTTTGCACATGTCATACTGCATGGTAGGAGAAGAACAATGAGAATCACTCAGTCCTGACAGCCACTTGCAGACAGTTCCTCCCAGTGCTCCCCGACATCACAGGGCTGGAGTGTGTGACCCAGTCACTCCCATTCACTCAGTACTATGCATTTCCCTGCATGTTTTTTTCAAAGCCTTTGCTGGAAGCAGATGATGCTTCAAACCAGTCGTTGTATCTCCAAAAATGAACTGGGTAAACTGGCAGCACAACCTCACAGTACCGACTTACTGAGTACGTGAAAGTTGAACTAAGCATTCCCCAGTTTGAAGCAAGATCCACACAAGCACCTCACCTCTTCCCAGCACTCCACAGTGCAGAAGGGCACTGCACAGCCCCAGGGCCACACGCAACATGTGAGGACAAATCTAAGGGCTGTGCCAGTGCAAGAAACAAACAAAGGGCAACTCCTAAGCCCTAGCTTCAAAGCTCTGCTTCAAAGCAAAGTTACGCTTTTTTTGGGGTGTGCTTTGTTTTGGGAGGGTCGGCAGTTGCATCCAACCCTTCTCCTTATTATGAGGTAGTTGGTTTGGTAGTGGGGTCGGTTGTGGGGTGTGGGTGATTGTTGAGTTTGGGGGTCTCTTTTGTGTCCTTAGTGTTGTTTATGGTTTATCTGGGGGGAATGTTGGTGGGTTTTGTATATTCGGTGTCTTTAGTGGCAGATCCTTTTCCTGAGGCTTAGTAGTAACTCCCCTATCGCATAAAAAGCTGCCAGAGATCCAAGCCAATGCAAAAGAGGCAGTTAAAAGAAAACTGCTTAAAGTTAAATAGGTGAGCATGAAAGAAAAAATGGTGCTGAGATATTCACTCCTCTAATCTGTACCTTGGTATGTTTATAGTGGATTCTGAGAGCAGACAAGTGCACACTATAAAAAGGTACTGCAAAATGAGTGTTGATTCTACTACAGAGGTACCAATGGATTTAACTCTGAATGCTGGGGAACGTTTTGCACTTCCTAGGAACTAAAAGCAATCACTCATTCCTCTAAAACTATAACAGAACTGCTATAACTCTTACTCCATAGCCAAAAAACCCCAAAACACAATGGGCCTAACTGTACAACTTTGCCCTTTCCTGTCTTCAGTAGCAAGCAGAAATGGATACTCACTGCAGGCATCCCTCATTTTTCTCTATCTGAGCCTGGCAGCTTGGGCAGGGCTTCGATATGAGCTTAGCCAGGTGTTTGCTTTGGGCTTCACTTGTCATTCCCTCGTAGTACCCATCATCATCCACCCACTGAGACATGTGGCTGCAGCTAGCAGGATAATGGGCCTGAAAGAGAGAGCCAGTCAACCACACAAAAGCAGTATGAGGTGTGTCCAAGCCGGGACAGCATTGCCCATGATTCAGCTCAGCCTCACCTCTGGGAAGTTGCAGTTGAAGCAGGATATCCACGAGCACTTTGAACAGGCTGCCCCGTAACCAAGTCCATCCTTAAGGAGGATCTGATCACATCCCTGAGGGTTGGTGCACCACGTCAGGTTGGAGCAACATTCAACATAGGCTCTGAGGAGGGCTTTTTCATACTGTAATAAGAAGCCAGGAAGGAGATTTAAGGCAGAGCAGTTGCGTGGTTACACCATACAACTGGGATCTGGTGCCTCTCGGCTCTACATCTGACTGAACAACTGCTCACAACAAAACAGCACTAAGTTAGTTTACTCTTTCCTTCCCTTTGCGTAGATTCCTCACCCCTTGGTGTCGTATCTGGAGGCTGTTTCATGTAATCACAGAATTGCTGAGGTTACAAGGCACTTCTGGAGATAAAAAATAGTCCAACCTGTTCCAATGTCCTATTACCCTTACCGTTAAAAAAAGTTTTCTTATGTTTAAAGAGAATTCCTTGTATTTAAATGAGTGCCCAATGCCTCTTATCCTTTCACTGGGTATCAACAAGAAGAATCTGGCTTCTTAATCCCATTTGTGTATTTACACACATTGATAAGATCCACCCTGAGCCTTCTCCCGGCTAAACAAACCCAGCTCTCTCAGCTTCTCCTAGAGGTGTTCCAAAACCTTAATCATCTTTGTGGCCTTCTGCTGGATCCTCCCCAGTATGTCCATGTCTGCCTTGCACTCATGAGCCCAGAAATGAACACAGTACTCCAGACGTGGTCTCACCAGCACTGGGTAGAGGGGAAGGATCACCTTCCTCAGCCGGCTGTCAATGCTCTTCCTAATTAATCCTAAAATGCTAGTGGACCTTCTTAGCCACAAGGACACACTCTGGGCTTATGTTAAACTCGTTGTCCACCATGATCCCCTTCTTTTTTTCTGCAAGGCTGGTTTCCAGGTGGTTGGCCCCTGGCACATACTGTTGGACTGGGTTATTCCACCCCGAGAGCAGGACTTGGCATTTCCCTTTTTTGAACTTAATGATATTCTTGTATTCTAATCTCTCTAGTCTGTTGAGGTCCCTCTGAACTGCAGCACAACCATCTGGAGCATCAACCAGTCCTCCCAGCTGCTTATCATCTATAAATTTGCTGAGGGTGTATTTGGTTCCATCATCCAGGATATCAATGAATATGTTAAACAATGTTAACCATAGTATTGACCTCTGGGTTATACCACTAGTGACGAGCCTCCAAATATTCTTGTGCCAGTAAGAGTGCAGCCAGCAGGCAAGGGATTCCTCACAGCTATTTGGCACTGATAACACAGCTGTGATACTGGGAACAGGTTGGGCTCTCAACAGAGTAGAGAAGATGTCATCCACAGGCCACCAAGGCAGTCAGGGGCTGGAGCACAGAATGTGTGAGGGGAGGTCGAGAGAGCTGGGTTTGTTCAGCTTTGCAGCAAAGGATCTTACCACTGCCCTGAGCTACCTAAATGTAAGATGCAGAAAAGACTGAACCCGGAGCAATACGTTCTAATTTCAGCATTAGATCTTCACACAATAATCTGGCTATTTTGAGCAGAAGTCTCCACAGATGACTGCAACCCAATTTATTCTATGACTGTATGTGTGACCCGCACAAGGCACTAACACTCCAGCCATACCACTTATTGAGCAAAAAGGGAAACAGATAACATTTCAGTGACAGCATCAGAGCAACTTGTTAAAATTAGCTGCAATTTATGTTGACCTGCAACAATTATTTTTTTAAATAAGATAGCCATAGCAACACAACTCTCTTGCTGATGTTATGCTTTCCTAAATAGCTGGTATTGACCATCATCAGAGACAACAGACACCACTGGGTAGAAATCTGCTCTGTCTCAATTATCACACTACCAGTCTTAGCAATGGGAACAAGAAAAATCAGCAGCAAGATTATCTGCTAGTGCTGACCAAAACGAAACAGAGCCTGGACACCCAGTAACTGCCTCTCCTACTTCACCTTGGCTTTAATCTCCTCAGATGAAACAATGGAACAAATGAAGGCTGTTGTTGGCTGTGCACGGCACTCAGATATGGGACAGGTGCAGCTCACGACCATATTCTGTTCAATGCGAGTGGTGAGATACTCCCTCCAACAGAGCTGTGAAGGCAAGAGAGAAATCAGAGCTAAACATGAGCTGGATCACCTGGGCCATGCAACCCTGGAAGCCCAGCCCACCCAGCAGAGGGTGCACAAAACCACCACAAAGTACTCAAAAGCACAAAAGTGGTAACAGACTAAAGAGAAGTGGAAGGATCACAACAAACAAGGGAGCTTAGAGAAGCGCTCTGTGAAAACTCCATGATAACAGCTTCAGACAAAGCCAATCAATTGCCACCAACAAGGCAAGCAGCAATTCCCTGCCAAGTTACAGGAGCCAGAGACCCAGGACCTTCACCTTGCAGCAGTAGTGCATGCAGCAGAGGGTTGGTAGCTTCTCAGTGGGACACAGCTGGTTCACACAGACTGGGCAGTGGGTTCCTGGGCTTGGGGGGGACTGGGATTCCTGCACTTGCAGTCCAGAGGAAATGAGCAGGGTCTCACGGTTCTCCACATAGCACTGGATCAGGAAATCCACATTCCACCTGCAGTGCATGAGGAGGTGCCGAGCAACATCATCCGTGATACTCAGAGTATCCTGGACCTGCTGTACTGTCTGGTTCATCAGCAGTTTTGCCTCCTCGGGACTAAGGGTGTGCCCCATTGGGACCTGCAGCATTGCCATGAGAAACTCCTCCGACCTCCCAGGATTCAGCCTGACATGGAGAAATGTGTCATGTGCATACAGGGTGGAGATGCACACCCCTCCACACCTGGTGACACGCATTCCTACCAATATGGGCAGTCTGTGCTGTCCTCATCCAGAGATGCCTCTGGTGGCCGGCTCTGGAAAACCATCTGTGCCTGGCCCCCAAAAGGCGCTGTGGGTTCAGTAGGGATGTATTCCAGGACATGAGGCCTCTCCTCCTGGCGCCGGAGATAGCCCTGGTTCAGCAGGTGCAGGACACAGGACAGCACGTCCACGCTGTGGCAGCAGAAGCTCAGGAACTGCAGGCCTGGCCCCGACTCACCCTTCTGACAGGCATCGATCACCTACGGCAGCAAGAGAGCCCCACACTGCAGTGCGGCGCAGCCCTCGGGCAGCCCCTCTCTGCCCCCCAAGCCCTCCATACCCTGAACACCAGGTTGTCAATGTGGAGCTGCTTCTCCACCTTGAGGATGCGGGTGATGAGGCAGCAGAGCACATTCCTCTTCCTTTCCAGGGCGCTGACCTCAGCCCTCTCTGCCCTCAGGTACCTCTGCCGGGGCAGCAGCCTCAGGTGGCGGCCAGAGGCACGGGCCAGGGCCGCCTGGTTCAGCCGTAGCACACCTGGAGCTACCACCCGGCCCGGGGTCAGCCAAGCCCCGAGCTGGGCCCTGGAGGAGCCCCAGGACACACGTGTGGCTGTTGGACCCAACCCTGGGCCTCCCACTGCCACCTTCACAGTGTCAGCCCCATCCCTGTCCCTGACACACGGCCCCAGGCAACAGCCACGGGCTCAGCCCCTGGCCCTGGTCCCCAGCCCCACACACAGACCTGAGACCCA
>VZRW01007474.1:471013-488983 GCA_013398125.1 Aegotheles bennettii | reverse complement strand
TCTGTGATTCTGTGATACACAGACTTAATAAGGTAAACGCAAAGTATTGCTGAGCCTCAGGAGGTCTGTGTTTCACTCAGCAGTGCTAGCCAGTTCACCTCTCTGGTGGGCTGTCCTCTGCCACGCTGCTAAGCACCCATTCTGCTGCTCGCTCACTTGCCATGCCCAGTGGGACAGTGGGAGGAATAGGAAGAGCAAAAGCAAGAAAACTCATGGGTCAAAATAAAGGCAGTTTAGTAGGTAAAGGAAAGAGAAAAAAACAGCAAGCAAAGCAAAGGCAACCACAGGCAGATGGATGCCCAGCCAGTCACTGAACATAGGTCACCTTGGAAGCCAGCTCCCCACTCCTCCTTCTTACCTCAGTTTTTGTCGCTGAGCACGGTGTTACATGGTAGGGAGGTGAACAGCCGCAAAATACAGATACTTCCTCAAAGGCTGTGGGAATTTCTAGGCACTTCTAAACATTACAAAGTAGAAAAAATAGATACAAGGATAGATTTGTCCTACCTGTGACGCTTAGAGAGTCCTTTCTGTGGGGTGGTATGGCAGACACAGGGATGTGGGTTTCCTCAAGAAGGATAACTGGATGAGAGGTGTTTTCTTTCTCCTTCTCTCAAAAGAGAAATGACCATTTATTTAAGTGAACAATGCAGTGAACATTCCCACTCCATTTCAGAAGAAACTGAGTTGCAACTACTTAAAAACCACTTTCTGCAACACAAAGCACTGTTCTGTTCATGGAGATATTTATAAAGGAAATTAGCACAACTTCTTGATAAATCTGTTGTATTAAAAAGTGATGCGGCTGGTAAGCGCAGTTTCCCTTTTAAGCTGTTTGAGCATTTCTGTCATAACAAACATTGTCCCCAAATTGTGGCACCTTTTCCTCTCAAAAATTTTTGAGTGGTGCTAGAACACACTCTGATATGATTCCCTTTCATTTCTGACACCGTTATGTCATTTTATGGATTTGCACTGACAGCATTTCATTTCGACATCATTATAGCATCTCAACTGACTTTCCACACTGAGCACACCAAGAGAATTTTGTGATGATACCATACTAAGAACAGTTAAAATGCGAAATAACCCTTCTGAAGAGTAATTATTATGTTTCAAGATGATCAGATTTTCTTGCTTAAATTTTCAGCTGTTGCAAAGTTTGATACTTTCTTTCTTTAAAAAATGGCCAAGAGATTCAAGGTATGGGTAAAGCTACCCTGAGGCTGGAGGATACAGAGCCTGGTGGGTGCACAACCTGCTGTTATGGCTAGCAAAGGTGGGCACAGCACTCACCAGGAGCCAGAAGTCAGTCCATTATCTTCTGTGCCTCAGAAGTCAAGTACCCGAGCTGGGCAGTGAGGTGCCCATATGCCTCAATTCCTGTCAGAGGCTGCAGAAGGAACCAGAGGGGGCTGGATCCATCAGTATTAGACCTGTCTCTTAAGACATGATGAGATTTTGTTGTGACATGGTTGTCCCAGCTGCAGAAGGAGCCTAGAGAAGTGAGTTAGCCTCCCTGCCTAACTTTTAGGCAATTTAGGAGAGCGTAGTTGCACCCAGAGGGGTAAAGAAAGGCTGCTGGAGAAAAATACCATGGTAGAAAATAAAAAAAAAAAAACAAAAAACCAACCCCCTCATCTCTTTTCATGCCTCTCAGTGCTATGTCTTGTAGATTCATGGCTGTGCAAGCTGGGGTGTGCAGTGAGTGAGCTGCCTCCATGGTGTGCAGAGGAATCCCTAGGTGACAAGCCTAAGCCGGGTGTCTCTCTGAGGCCTCTGTGGTGAGGAGGAATAGATCCCACCAGAGATGCTTTTGCAGTGACATCCATGCAGGCCAGCAGTGCGGCCACCCCAGGATCACACACATCTCCCCGGACTCCATGGAGGGAGACTCTGGTTCCCTGAACCCTCCTGCAAAGCCTCCACCTGCACCTGACTGTTCCCATGCTTGTCTCTGCTCTAAGCAGGGAAGGTATGCAAGTGCATGCACAGTTACATTAAAAAATAAAGAATATTATGGTAGTGACAGTTCTAAATACAGCAAACCTTGGATTTATCAAAATGTACAATATTCAGAAAGTGTTCATTCATCTCCCTTGTGGAAGCGTGTTCTAACACAGACTTTAATTACAACATCAATGACTAATTTTATTTTTTTTTAATTGAAACATTTGTGTTGATGAAGGATATGCAGGGCATGCTTAGGAAGTGAGATAGGTCAGTATTTTTACTGTCATTTTTAAATTAGTGATCCTCTCCCTTAGTTACTGCATTTGGTACAACAAGTAGAGTCAGTCATGTCTTCATGATCTTCTGCAGGGGTGGGAATTTTCTAGTCTGTAGTATGTAAGTGCCTTACTAACCTTGATGACAATTTTCCTCAGGTGAAACAAGATAATGAATAGCATTACCTCTGAGACCGAGGATGTTTGCTGGAGTCCAGATTAAAGTTAGGTCTTTAGGTTCCCACATTCATCCCACCAGTGTACACACCACTGTCTCCACCTGTGTGTGGATGCCCTCAGTCAGAAAATAAAACAGGGCTCTATTTTCTTCTCCTTTACATTTTGTGTATGTTCGGCAGTGTCATGCTGTAATGAAGGTTGCCTGAGAATAGTGTGTACCTGAAAGTAGAAGAGTTCCTGGTGCACTTTTAGTCAGATAAATCCTCAGTTAAATGTGCCAGTAAGCCTCAGCTGCGGGTGACATGGAAGAGGAGTGAGGGGAATCAGGTGGGCAAACAGTAAGCTGGCAATGCAGCTTTTTGAGGCAGCGGCGGCATGTTTCTTATGCTAGATTTACAGCTCAGCTAATATGAATCAGAAGAGCTACCTGAGGGCAATTCTAAATTATCTTGTTCTGATGAGAAATTCCAGGTAAATGTGAAAGTCTGGAGGGATAGCACTGGGAGCTCAGCAGCCTGAGCCCAGCCTCAGTTGAGTAGTGCAGGGTTTCCTCCGTGTGCTTCAGAGTGAGCAGCAGTAGGATTTATCACATGAATGTGGAGTGGTGCAGCAGACATGGGTATGTCACCTGTAGCCAGACCTATGAATAGTGTTAGGCTTATATTTTGTCACACAAATATTTTTTTTGTAAGGGATGACATTGGAATATTATTAAATATTGAATTCTGCACTGCTGATGGCTCATGCATTTGCAAGCGAGTTTATCTGTAAAACAGCAGGTGATGCTGCTGTGATCCTTAAACATGTCTCATGCATCTCACAGCCCAGAGGAAACCACTGTAGTACCTTTGGGCCCCCACTGGGCATCCTCCTGCTCTTCCAGGTGGAGGGGTTTGGTCATCTAGAGAGCCAAAGGGTTCCTTGGTTACAGGGTCTCTGTACCTACAGCATACACTTCATATCCAAACTTGGAAACAGCCACAGTTCCCATCCATAGTTGTGGACACCCCCTCCCTGCAAATGTTGGTCAGGATATAGTGGAAGGTATTCCTGCCCACAGCAGGGGGTTTGGATGTGGTGATCTTTAAAGGGCCCTTCCAGCCCAAACCAGTCGGTGATTCCTCTCTGTGCAAAAGTATCCCAGGCCCAAAAGGGGTTTCAGCATTTTCACGAGTGAGCAAGAGACTGAGCCACTCTCCTCATAGCTCCTGTAGGCATTGCAAGTGAAGGACATCATTTATCACAGCATCATCTCAGATTATTCCTGAGCTAGTAAAGCTTGAGCAGAGATACTTATGAGATGGAGCTCGTCTTTTCAAATCCAAGCCCGCGCCTTTCAGCTGCCTCACCCCAACACAGATGTTCTGTGCCCGGCCTTCAGAAAACCTGATTCATGGCTTCATCCAGAGCCCATTGCCAGCAAGCAAAAGATTTCCATTGACTTCACTCAGTTTTGTGGCTGGCCCCTGGGACTCAAAACACATTGCAAAAGGCCAGTTCTCTGCTGAATCTGTCAAGGGTCTCCTGTGTTGTTAGAGCCAGCAGAGCCTCGCTGGTTGCTGCCAGCGAGGAATCTAGCCCTATGTGCCATTTCCAGCACGGATGTCTCAAGCTGACTTCACTCTCTGTTCATCTTGTGCTTCTTCTTTAGCTTGGGAAATTAGCTGTAATTGAGAATGTAGATTTTTAGAAATCAAAACCTGTTTACATTCATTACGTTTATGAAATGTTGGTTAAAAATAAAATCTAAAATGATGTCTCTTGAGTTTTTGCTGATAAAAAATAAGTCAGACTTTCTGGAAAACCCTACCTCTGGGATGACTGCCAAGTGTTTGCTTCTCTATTGCTACCATATTTTGACCTCAAATGGAACTTTCTAATTACATCACAAATATTATTATATCATGCAAATTAGGAAGCTGTTAACATAGTCCAGGATAAAATAGCTGAAAAATAACAGGCTGCAGCCACTTTTCATTATACTCCAAAGGTCTAAAAAGTTCTGAAGTATGAATCCTCAATTCTGCTTCTTCAAGTATTGAAGAACAGATTATCTCACAGGAAAGCAAGCTGGTTACTTAAAGAAGCCGGCTAATCCATGAAACATTATTTCTGTCCTCTTCTGTTGGCATCTTTTGTAATAGTTTATTAACAATGATTTGTGTCCTGTTGAGTAAGCTGTGTTTGTATAACACCATTGGCACTGTATTAGCTGAGACCAAGGGTATTCTGGCCGGTTAGTCACAGCTATCAAATGCTTAGAACTTAATTTTCACTCTTTTCTGGCTAAGCATCTTTAACAAATATTTTGCTGCAGGGTAGAGAAAGTCCTAAATAATCAACAGCATTGTTTGCAGGACTGGACATGCATTTGCAGCCAGATGAATATGTTTGACATGCTCTTGCAATGGAAACACAATGACATCTACTGGCCAATGCAGACGGCAGTAAGAGCATTTGCAGGAGGATTGTACGCAGAAAACAGCAGAGAGTTGACTCTGCGAGGAAAGGGGATGTCATCCTTATGAGAGGCAGGATGATAAATCAGAAGAACATCTGCAGATATTTCGAGTAATACAATGGAAATGACAAAACAGAAAATATAAGGTATTTTACTCATATACCGCTTGTTTATTGTTAGTTGAAAAACAAACAAACAAGCAAAACACTGGCTGAACCCTCTGGTGGTGCTAAGCTTCCCTATTATCTTCAGTAGTGGCTGCCAGATGAAAAAAGGAGTTAAAGAAACTTACATTGGGTGTAACCAGATGAAATCCACAAACAATATCCAAAATGCACAAACGTGCTGCCTCTGCTCTTGAAAAAGATACATGTAAGCAGGGTTTCTGATATCCTAAAAATGACACAGTCCTGATTTCTGCACCACACTACTATTGGTGCATTTTTCTCTTAACATGATGCAATCTCTCTAATTCTTGTGCAGAAAATTGTACCTAATCAACCCCAAATGCATGGTGTTCCAGCAGTATTTATCTTGAAAATAGTGTTATTAAAAACAAATAAAGGAGGCAATCAAAACATCTCTGTTTCTGAAAATGTGAACACCAACAATAGCAAAGAGAATAAATTTTCTACCAACTCACACTTCTTATGTTCAAAGTGTATCATTTTGAAATCTCTTGTCTTGCATCAGCTCTGCTCCGCTAATTTTCAGTTCTGTTGCCGCAACAAGATGATGCAGTTCAGCAGAACCAGCACCTCTGAAAATCATCATACTTGCTTTCTAAAATGGGTATGCTGTGCCAGTTTACTCAGTGAGTGGCACTGGGTTGGAAATGTTACACAGCTACGGTATCAATGCAGCATCTGAAAGAGGAATATGCTGTGCTTAAAGGAAGGCTTTGGCTCCAGTTCATGGAAGGAGATCAATCCAGAGCTGAGGGATACAGCATGTACTAGATCAAGTCCAAGATACAGGCTTCTAGGTAGTGAGAAGAAAATCTAGGCTGTCCAAAGAGGGTCAATACTGTGCATGGAAACAAGAGCAGCAGATATGGGCAATTCATTGATATGAAGCTCTGCATTAAAGGTGGTCACCCTAATCCATGGAGACTTGAGTGCTGCTGCACGTTGATTTTAGCAGGAGTCAAGAATATGCTCAAAGTGAAGCATTGTCTTGTAGGCTCTGTTTATAACATAAGTGAGCGGACCAAAGCTCTGTCAATTCTCTGTGTTACTCTCTCACTTAGATTTCATCCCTTAGAGAGCAGAAGAGGGAATGTGAGCAAAGGGGGAGGGAATTGACCCTAATGTCACATCCCCACTGCTCAACAATGGGCTTTTCACAGTGCTGTTTGCAAGGAAGAAAAGGGGAGAGGGGGAGTGGGAGGAGACAGAAGGAGAAAAGGCGAAACACAGAAAAGAAAAAAAAGTAAGGTGTTACTAGTTCAGTCTATGATTATAAAGATCTAAAAATGGTCTTCCTCATAGCAATAAAATAGAAATCTGTGATAAAAATGATCTGACAGCCAAAATATTACAGAAAGTTCTTACCAGACCATATACAGCAGATGTATCCTTCTGTACATCAGATTTAGACATCCCCTGCAGGGGATGCAGGGATGCTAGCAATGGGACAACTGTGGGCTGGATTTCCCTCAAATAATTTCAGAGCGTCAGAATTGGCATTTGATTCCTGACTGGCAGCATTCAGGATGAAGGACAAAACAGGAATGTGTGTATCTGCAAAGCTGCTTGTTTGGAAGTAACATCCTGGGTTTAGCTTCTGAATGGTTATATTGTGTTGAGAAAAAAAATAAAGAGCAAGAAAATGTCTTCCATGTTTTCTGATATATGTAACTTCTTTGAACAGAGCTATTATGGGATGTGACCTTCCATGTTAAACACAGTGACACCTAATAATGAATAAAAAATAAAGCAGATGCAGATTTCTGGACTGCTGTCCTATGTTACCGCACCATCCATGACTTCTGTGAGTGTCCTGTATGTTAGTGCTTTTCTTACTGCAGTAATCAACAGAGATGCTGCCTGAAAACTGTAACTGTGACACTCGTGTCCCTGTTTAGTGCTAATATAAACTTTCTGCCTTTTGCACTGACCGATGGGTGCAGATGTGCATATGTCCACAGGTGCATTCCATAATAATTCTGGATAATAATCAAACACTCTCCAGAGTCCGCTCAGTTATTCTCTTCACTCATTTGACTTTTACTTATGTTTTCCATGAACTTGGTTATATAGGAACTGTTAAGAAAAGATATTTGCTCAGATAATAAAGGGTGGGGGTTTTTTTCATCCAAACCCCAAAAATCTGCTGAATCTCTTCACCAGCAAGAAGACAGTCAGTGGTAACCTTTGCTCCCCCTCCAAAAAGCATTGCATTGCTTGGGTTATTTTTTTAAAAGGACACTGACGTCAAACTGGGGCCTAAAGATAGTAATTGTAAAACAAACCGAAGACTTGTGGAGATATTTCTGTGTTTATAATCTCCAGTGGATACAGGGGATTTCAGTATATCTTTATTACAAATAAACATCTTTTACTTGGCTAATGCACCCCAGACAAAGTAGCCTTATGTTCGTGCATGGGAGTCAGGGAGAGAAAATGATAAAAAATTCATTACTTAAACCTGAAATTGATCAACCCATTTTGTTTGTCTGAGTTGGGAGAATAAGGAAATACAGAGAGGCAGTTAAATACTTGAAAAATGTTTAAGTCTCAGAAAATCATAGAAACACAGAATGGTTTGGGTTGAAAAGGATCTTTAAAGGCCCAGCCCAACCCCCTGCAGTGAGCAGGGACATCTTCAAATAGATCAGGTTGCTCAGAGCCCTGTCCAATCTGATCATGAATGTTTCCAGCAATGGGGCATCTACCACCTCTCTGGGCAACCTGTTCCAGAGTTTCACTACTGCCATTGTAAAAAAATTTCTTCTTTATATCTAGTATAAATCTACCCTCTACAATTACCCCTTGTCCTATCACAACAGGCCCTGCTAAAAAGTTTGTCCCCATTTTATAGTCCCCCTTTAAGTATTGAAAGGTGGCAATGAGGTCTCCTCAGAGCCTTCTCTTCTGCAGGCTGAATAACCCCAACTCTCTCAGCTTCTCTTCATAGGAGAGGTGCTCCAGCTCTCTGATCATCTTTGTGGTCCTCCTCTGGACTTGCTCCAACAGGTCCGTGCCTTTCCTGTGCTGAGGACTCCAGAACTGGACACAGTACTGCAGGTGGGGTCTTACAAGAGCAGAATACAAGAGGAAAATCACCTTCCTCGACCTGCTGATCACAATTCTTTTGATGCAGCCCAGAATACTGTTTGCTTTATAGGCTGCAAGCACACACTGCTGGCTCATGTCCAGCTTTTTAACCACCAGTACCCCCAAGTCCTTCTCTGCAGGGCTGCTCTCAATCCCTTAATCCCCCAGCCTGTATTGGTACCAGGGGTTGTCACGATCCAGGTGCAGGACCTTACACTTTGCTTTGATGAACCTCATGAGGTTCACACAGGCCCAGTTCTCAAGCCTGTCAAGGTCCCTCAGGATGGCACCCTATCCCTCAGGTGTATCAACTGCACCACTCAGCTTGATATAGGAATAAAATAAAGGTGGGAGTGTTACGCACTCTAGTTAGAAACACAGATGGAAGAACATTTGTCCTCAGGTGTGCCAGATTTCTGCTATTGCCAGTTAAACAGAGTGGGCAAGGGTCTTTTACATCAATTTTAGTTTCCTTGTTTTCAATAACGAGGTCTGCTTGCATATGTGGGTGCATAAAGATGTGTCTTCCTTCACATACATGTGTAGAGATGAACCAGAGAGCTTTACACACACAGGGCTGCAATCTCCATCCGGGCACACTTCAGAAGCAAGATGGCCTTATTCACCTTTGGGCACTCACTTTGAGACATCCTGGAAGAATCTGCTTTACAGGAGCACTGTGCCATCTTTAGGTCACTTAATTCAGACACCAGAAGAGATGAACACTTTGTTTCCAGCCTTATAGCAATTTCTGTCAAGCCCAAAGACAGAATTCCTCTGAGACATGAAAAATGACATGGGAACTCCCATGGTGAGGGCTGAAGCCAGGAAAGGATGTTGAGGCTGCTCTGCTCTTGCTTTGACCTCTTGTTGGCCCTAGGTAAATCTTAATTTTCTTTAACAAACAGGCAAAAAGGAGACACTTACCCACTGAGGGAGGGATGATTACTAGGTAGTGAACAAGCAAACTGTGGAATGGGTAAACAGCATAGCCATGCTAATTATTCTTAGCAGCTTTCAGTCCTCATCATCTCCCTTTAAACATGTTTTTTTGTCCTGTAGCAATGTTCAGCTGTCTTCCTCTGGTCCTGCAGTGTGGCACAGTGCTGAGATTTGACCTACCACCATCTGGAGGTGAGATGGATGGAATACAAAACTTGGTTTTTTTGATAAATGAACAGACACAGACATCTTTGGCTTTTTCCCATCCCTCTCCACCCTGAAAAGACCAAACAGAGAACCGAATAGGATGCATTAAAACATCCTTAAACCTGTGAGCATCTCTCGGTAGGTGGTGTTCAAATGACTTTTGAATGTTTCAGCATATCTTTAGTTCTCTTTGATTCTTTTGAGGTTATATGGGTGGTTACTGGCAGAATTATACAAATACAGTCTTCACAGCTCAGCAATCCTTGGATCCAGATTTGGAGTTCAATGTGGGTGGCATAGGAGTAAATGCCAATAAGAAGGCTAGGACAGGGTTGTTACTTACAGAAACTAAATGACTCAGTAGAGCCTTTGCAAGCTGCAATTAAAGAGCCAGAAGAATATTTTGTAACTATGAACGTGTAAGGGGGAAACCTCAGTTTTTTGTAATGCTGTTTTATTTCCCCTCTTTAATGAATGTTTTAATCTTGCTTTAAGACATATTTCTGTTGCACAGCATCAAGAAGACAATCAGTATCTTTCAAGTCTTTTGCTGCTAGGGGCATTTGCAACTCTTCTGCGGGAACAATCTTTCAGTTCATTTTAGGGTTAAAACTTCAGATCTCAATAAGTGCATGTTCCCTTTGTCCAGAGAGCCTCTACAGTGTATACAGAAAGATTTTATTAAACTTCCCATAGACTTTCCATTGGTCTTGTATGGGTAACTTATCACATGATAATGAGGTATTGTCCAAAAGGTTTTTAATAAAAGCTGTCACATTGACACTGTGTGGATTAATACAAAGTTGTGCAAACCTCAAAGACAATATGAGCTATTGGCTAAGGCACTGAATTGAGAACCAGGAATGTTTCAAGTTATTGTACCAAAAAAAAGCAAACCAATCAGCGAGTGTCAAGTACATGTGAACAGGGTACAATTTATATTGTGGGAAGTACTGGGATGAGTTGCCAGAAAGAAAAAAAAATAAATCACTGTATTAGAAACCTTAAAAAAATGTGATTACAAAGTAAACCAGGGTAATATGGTTTTAGTACATTACTTCAGACCGCTATAATAACAAAGCAGTTTTGTGTGCACTCAAGCATGTGTGTTTGTGTGTGTGTGGGCATACATATGTGTGCTTGGAGGGGCATGTAGGTGTATGTGTATATATATACATTTATATAAAAATAGGTATACACATATATATGCAAACCCTACTGGTATGGCATATCTATGGTATATCTAGTCTTTAGCTTGTACAACAGTACATGTATTATACAGACAATAGCTGAGCAGGAATCAAAAGCATTTACTGACAGCAAGAAAAATGATTTGTGTTCTAGGATCAGAGAAGCAATTTTGACTTTGTTTTGCTCTTTTTCTAATCAATTAGTAGCATTAAATATTTCTAAACTGGCTGCATATCGAATTTCAGTAACATCAGTTCAGTCGGCTGAAGAGCTGAGCTCAGTATCAGGCTGTAATTTATACATATTTCATGGGACTTATACCTTCAGATTCCTCTGAGCTGTTCATGTAAAAAACAAGAAACAAAAGTTGCTATAAACAGTTCCACAGGGAGGGAGGACCCCAAATTTGCACTGTCCTGCAATTACTGTCATGACTGAGTTTTCAAGACAATCATCATACGCCAGTGGTTTTCAGAGCATGTTAAATGCAGTCCTCCTGGGAGGGTTGAAAAGAGGGGGTATTATCTGAAGACCTGCTAGACTAACTGACTTTAGAACTGCATGGATAATATTGCCTCTGGCTCTGATGAGGTATAAAAGTTTTCAAAACACATCGGAGATGCCTGCGGATTTGAGAGCACTTTGAAATCCAGGTCTTAAATGAGAAGTTTTGCTCCCAGGGCATAACTTTGAAAGCAGAGTGCAGAAAGACAGTAAATGAGTCACAGCAAAGCCCTCTGGAAGCTGTGAAGAGCACAATTTTGATATATGAAGCTGAACAACAGAAGGGATACAACTCTCATCCTTTTGAAGAATTTCTGAAGTATTGATCCCCTCCAGTAGAGCTCATGGTATGTTTGTGCTCTTCCATGCATAAAAAATAAAAAATGATCCCTTGAATACAGTAAGACTTGTCAGATATTAATGCTGGGATATTTTTTAAAGGTGGACTTCATTTTGGGTAACCATTTCTTAACCTGACATTTGAAATACAGACTATACCCAAGACCTGGACGGGATTCTCCAATTTCTCAACATGACGAGGCAAACAGTTGAATTCTAGAGCTCACAGAAAAATCAGCTGTCCTACAGAATGCTGTTTTCACCATAAGCTCCAGAAGTACATCATTGCACCATAAAACACTTTGTTTTCAAGACTCATTGTCAAGGATTTTAAAATATACATTATTTTTTTTCTACCCTATTAAGTAGTATAAAAATGTTATAACTTATATATGGTAAAAAAACCCAAACAAAACAAAATAGAAGAATAAGTGATGCTATGGCACTTTGTAGTTGCTCCCTCTCATCAGTGGAAAGTCTCCAATTTTTTTCTTTAGAAGAGATTGTGACCATCCTACTACCTAACATATTAGACTGACACAGTACTATTTGTTTCCTACAGATGGCTTTTGCAATTGAAGGGCTTTTTGTGGCACCTGGAGCTGCTACTGCTTCATAGCATACAAGAACAAATTATCATTCAACATCTCAGTGTAAAAACAAATCTCAAAGAAGTAAAAAAAAAAAAGCCACTTTCACAAATCAGTGAGGAGTTTGTTATTGCTTTCTTCTTTTTCAGTCTAAAAATCATTCCTATGGCACCTTGCAAATAACTTCTGTTTTGGTTTAGCAGAAGCGCAAAGCCATAATTCACGAAGCAAACAGCAATAACTCATTATTAAAACCCATAATTCACAGATGTGATCATTTCAATACTAAGAAATGCAGCATGTCTTTTGATCACTACTGATCCTGCCTTCAGGTGGTTTGGGAAGGGGGCGGAGGGAGGAATTGATGAACAGTGATAGCACTGTTGGATGAAACAGGTTTAAGGAACCTTGAGTATTTATGTTAAAGCTACCTTTTTTTCATGTGGTATCCTATAGTTCCATCCTGAATCTCAACCATTAATGCACGATGGTATATCAAGAAACCACAAAGGAAAATCCTGACTACCAAGACATGTAACCCCCAATATTGCCAGATCCAGTGAATAATGAACCCAGGATGAGTAACCATACAGATATCCCCCAGCTTGCAGTGTGGTGCTGAATTTCAGGGTAGGGAGCACAATAAACAGACACAAACACGTACAGAGCTACACAGCTTTGTGTTGGATTTGTTTTCCTGATTGCTTGCAACATCAGAAACTGGCTAGGGACAAGAGATGCCTATCCAGCGCTTCACATCAAAGGTGATGCCAAGTGTTTTAATGCGAGTCCAGTTAAGTATTCCAGTGCTTGACAGCATGTTAAATTGTCCTGAACAGGCTGGATGCATTCAGAGGGCTACCACAGGGCTAGGAAGAGCCTGAGATTGAAAATGTGCTTTGCTGATAGCATACTGTTTATGCCAAAACGATGAACAACATTGGATTATGCGTGCTTGATTTTGAACAGCAGACAATGACCTGGATTTGTGAAATGCTAACGGTTTTATAGCACTGCCTTCAACCTGAAGACCCATAGCCTCTGAGGAAGGCAAAAGGAGAAATCCAAATGCCCTCAAAGGATGACAACATTCATGTTTGGCTTCAAATTTTGTGGCTCAGCTCTGATTTCTGCTCTGAAGCATCCAGCACGGTCCAGGCGCTCGCAGCTGCACCTCCCATGGTCAGCGCAGTGAACTGCTTTGTTCCTCTCCCAGTGGGAGGATGTGGGCTCTCACACCAGTATGACCCACAGGGCCCATGCTTTTCCTGTGGCATGTAATCTCTCAGCTATATACCTTAAAAAAATGAGAAGTGATTTCCAATTGATCTGTTATTAGTTTACTTGGAGGAGGGAGGGAGAAAGAGAAAGCTTCTTCCCAGTCCCCTTTGCCACAGTACTGCTGCCAAAACTGAAGCAGCCACACAGAGAGTTGAGGAAACTTTTAAAACTTAATTAGGGAAGAAAGCAAACAAAATAGTACTATAGTGTGTTTACTTAGAGCTGCAACGCTGCCAGAGAAACCACATAGCTTGCATTTGTAGGCTATGCTTTTCATATAAAACTGATTTAATTAAAACAGGAGACAGGACAACAAACTTTCTTCTAACTTCATTTAAACACACGTTTATGTTGTGTTTTAAATTCCCCTTGGGTTAATGTGAAGCTGGGCTAAAAGCTTATGAATGATGTAGCCTAGCTAGTTTTATTCCCTGAATTTAGACTTCAGGGCCTGATGGTATGTCATTGGGAGCTCCCAGGATCCATGGATGCCATTGCTCAGAAGGGGCTCACTTGTGTTCCCCTCCTGTTGCTCCAAGGCTGAGCAATGGTTTTGCACTCACACACACGCTGTCTTTTCTGCAGCTTTTAAAAATGTTAATTTATTTAGTTTGGCCATCTTCTCCCTTGTTCTGTTTCCACCCTCTGTTATAACCATCAACAAAACAATTTCTGTGCTCTTTTTGTGTTCCTCTGGAAGGAATTTTAATGGATTTGTGGAACCACCTTTGCATGATTTAAGTTTTACAGTGACTTACTTAAGCAGATCAGAAAAACAAAGCTTTACCCTTGAATGGTGCTGAATAGTGGATGTTTCTGAAAATCAGATTAGAGAAAACCCTCACAGGTTCTTCACAATCCTTCTCTCTTTCTTTCATTACCACTTACCTGACAAGTGCTGGTGCCTCTGTGCTTCGAAATCTGACACTGGACTAGGCAGAGGAGAGCTGCAGAGAGGAAGGTGGGGAGATGGTGAGCAGGAGAGTCCATGTATGAGCCTGGCACCCCTCTGGCGTGAAGCTGCCTACATTTGGCTTGTTGCAAAGCTCTGCTCACACATGTTCAAGCAGAAACCTGATAGAGTTTGGCAGCTAAATTCTCTGAAGATTTCCAACACACTTGGCATCTTTCAGGTTTGCAGGAAGCAAGCAGAGCTTCCTCAGGAATTGATTCTTCTGACTGTCAAAAAAACGTGTTTTGGATGATACAGATCATATACTTCAGAGGAAAGAACAAGAAATCCTGCAATGAATGAGCAGCTCAAGAATAAGCTGAACCAAAGCAGAAATTCCTTTTAATGTTCAAAAGCTATCAATGTGCCAAGCATGCAGTTGACTGAAGTCCAGAAACAGCTGGCTGTCTCTCCCTTCCAAAATCGTCATGTACTTCATTTCATAAGAAATACTTTCTATTATTTGGTTACATCCTACTATGAGATGTATACATGAGTACCTGAAGCCATACTGATGGGTTACACCACACAGCATGTATTATGGCATCTTTTTTCCCCACTGAAATGGAGTTTTTGAATGAAAACCATCTGTCGTGCTCTCAATACTGTGCCCTGCTGACCAGCCTGAGGCACACCAAGCACAGCGTGTGTGAAGAACACCAGTCTCACCTGGGCCAGATATGGACAGGCATTGTCTCTGCAGCCAACAGCAAACATGGCTGGTATCTTCATCAGCCTGAATATCCCCAAGCCTTGGGGAAAGAGCTGGTCCATTTTTTAACAGCAACCATGTATAACAGTTTGCATGTTGAACTTTTTGGTGGGTTTTGAAGCAGACTGACCCATGATAGAACTTATTTTGCTCCTGTTAAATCAAGGACAAAGCTCTACTCCACTCTGACAGAGGCAGAAGCATCCCGTGAATCTCCAATTACCCATAGCTTTTCACAAGTTGTTTATGAAACTATTAATTTTGCAGTTGTTTCCCACAAAGAAGGGATAATTCTGCGTCTTTTTAGTTTATGAGGCATACTGGAAGATGCCGCAGAATATTTAGCAGGCAATTTGTGCCGTCATAACAGATCTTTGGCTTGGCTTCTGAATCAGAAAAGTCTGCCGTGGTCTGGAATAGTATTCAAAAAGGAACTGTCTTGAATCTATTTGAATATTTAGAGAGTTATTAAAAGCTTCATAGTTCTGAAGTAAGAGATGCAATTTTGTTGTGATCTGCACAATGCAAAAATAGGAAACATGGGACAGGACTATATACGCTCTTAAATAGCAGGAAATTAGCTGTACTTTAACATCTACCCACAATTTAGAGAAGAAGACTGCAGATTATCCTGGGGTTTTTTTAAACAGATGAGAACACAATTTAGCTTCGTCAGGAGTACCAATGGTTCTAGAAAGGTATATCACATCACTGCACTCTATATTTAATAATTCATTTTGATTCACAAAAAGAACTCCTCTCAGGATGCTCTTGATAATTTTAAAAATTACAGCAATTATAACAGCTCAATAAATACTTCAGCTTCATCTTCTATAGTCAACACATTACTGAGAAAAGAAAAAAATAAACACAGAAATGTTCCTGCAAGCTGCTAGCTTAGATGGATGGCTAAGCAACTACAGCATGTTGCATCTATGCTTTAGCACAGATTTCTTGTGTATCCTGACATGCTACTCACACAGTCCTAGCCATGTAAACAAAGATTTAGTACATTGGCTCAGCCACTCTGCCTTCCTTTGTGCTGCCCTATGGCAGAGCTGATATGCCTCCTCAGAGCCAAAGGCACTATGGAGCAGAGATACTCTGGTATCTTTGTGGGATCCACTCAGATCTTAGCATAACTAACACTGAGCCAGCGCTCAAAAGCCCAGATGGACACAGAAGAGTCCTTTATGGGATATCTAAATCACATATACCCCAGTATGTCCTTCTATCGACAGCTGAAAAGAAGTAAGGATTAATTGTCTCCATGTTCCGTGACAGTGCAGAGCCCTTTTAGGACAATAAAAATTGTTAATGGGCAAAGGCTGACAGCTTAGCCTGTTGTCAAACAGCTTGCTGAGCCTGCAACTCTATTTTCTGCTCCATGGGGAATTTACTGGTGAATTCCTTGCTCCTGAGGCAGCACCTAGGGAAGGCACAAGGAGTAGGGTCAAAAGCTGCATCTGAAGAAGCCCAGAGGTGCACAGATGCTGTGGGAATCCTCCTCTTCTGCCGGGCAGAAGCCACCTGCCCCAGAGGATGGGCAAAATGGCTTTTGGTCTCTGTGAACAGAAAGACACGATGTAAAAAAATTTGAAGGTCACAGATCTGGCTGATGCATCCTGGTTAGTATCTGAGACACAAAGCAAGCACCCAGTAGAGGGCTTAAACAGGCCACTAAAGGAGAAGGACTCCTAAGAGTCACACACAGGGTGGATGTAGCAAGGAGGAGAAATCTGTCAATGTGCAACCTAAGTCCAGTGGTCAATATGTAAAAAAAGATTTAAATAAATTCTGTAAATGAACGCACCCTGAGGTGTCTCAGGGGAATTGCATCACTGCAAATAAAACTGATACAGCAAGTCAGTTTTTTAACCTCAAACTTTTAAAAATTTGAACATATTGAAGGACACATGGGTAGACAAAACACATTAGGTCCAGAAATCCTTATTCAATGAAACATCCACAGAGAATGCAGTTTGAAAATATAGCAAGACCAATCAATTTCAGGATCAGGCCTCCCCCCCAAGGCCCATCCGCCCACCCCAGGAGAAACACAGGCATGAAGAGAACTGGGAACTGCCAGTGAGAAAAAGTGAAACCATAACTGTTTTCTTTCACTTCAATAACTTTTGTGTTACTGGGAACTTCAGTTTTCCATCACCGAAGTGCTTGGGAGAATAAATAAACACCAAGAAATGGTAGTGCACGAAATAGTCTGTAGTTTGCCCTTTCCTCTGTTGCTCACATAAAATGACTCGGGCTTTTTGACGAGGCAGTACATTTTTATGACATTTGAGAGTATCCTGGGAAAGCTTACTGCGCCCTGTGCCTATGGAAATGTTTCCTTTTTGTTTTGAAGTGTCAATGATTCGGCTGGCTGGAAGGACCTCAACAGGCAGCCGTGACGAGGCAGGACTTTCGGCACTGCTGCCACCGCCTGATTTTCCAACTCTTTGCTGTCTTCAAAATAGCCACAACTGTTGACATTTTCAGATTTTTCCACGTGGGTGGGTTGGATGTGATGTTAAACAGTTGAAAAAGCTTTATGGCGAGCTGTGGAGCTGCAGCTGGGGCTGTGGGTGGGAGGTAACCGAAAGCCGGAGCTCGGTGGTAACAGCGTGGTGGCACTGAATCCTGGGCAACCCCACAGAGGCAGCGAGATTGCCCACCACACCTCCTCTTGTCTCTCACCCCTGCTTAAAAATCCAGATAAATCATATTTAAGATTATGGAGCTTGGGTTTAGCGGACTAATTAATTAGCACCAAGTTCTACCCAGTGCCCAGCCCTTCCTCCGGGTGGTGAAAAGGCACAGCCGGTTATTTATTCCCGTCGCGACCCCTGCCCTCCCCACACATCGTCTTGAAGCAGCGCTGCCTGCTGGTTCACCCCCCCCCAGTTCCAAAAGCAGCACCGGCAACCTAACTGCCCGGTGAGGTTTCCAACCCCGTGCAGATGGAGAGGTTTCTGCAAAGCCGGGCTCGGGTTTATCCCGCATTATTTGCTGGCACATGAAAGCCGAGCTTCAGTTTCCAGACGCTCCCGTTCCCCTCGGTCACCTCTGCCGAGCCGCGGTGCGCTCCCCCCGGGCATCCCCAGC
>VZRW01007474.1:282970-470052 GCA_013398125.1 Aegotheles bennettii | reverse complement strand
CAAGTGCTGCGAAGGATGTAGCAAAGGGTGAAACAGCGTGTTGCGAGGGCAAGCAGGCAGCCTCATCTGTTGCAGCACAGACACCAAACTTCAGCTGGTGGCTCCTGTCCCTGCCCCTAGAGCACATCACAGTAAGCTGAGAATCTGCAAAGGCCCAACGCTGACCTGACTTTGCTTATGGTACCGATGGGAGAAGCCCAACTCCAAGACACTTCTGCCTTGGTTTGCTGGTGGCAATGAATTTGCCATGACTTTTACTATGGCGTCTGAGGCTTAATTAGCTACGATGCTTAGCAAAGCCTCTCTTCATAGGCGAGGTGCTCCAGCCCTCTGATCATCTTCATGGCCCTTTTCTGGACTCTTCAACAGCTCCATGTCCTTCTGTTGGGACTCCAGAGCTGGATGCAGTACTCCAGGTGGGGTCTCATGAGAGCAGAGTAGAGGGGGAGAATCACCTCCCTCAACCTGCTGGTCACCCTTCTTTTGAAGCAGCCCAGGATACCGTTGGCTTCCTGGGCTGCAAGTGCACATACATAGCTGATTGTATTATTATAATTAGCTAAATATGTAGGTGTAAATAGTTTCTCTGTGAATTTGCATTTAATTTTTGAGACATTTTTTCCAAGTATTTCCTAAGGAAACGAGTCATATGTGAACATTGCTTCTCTGCTCACCCCCCTACCTCTCACCCTGAACTCAGTGGCTGGTTTCACCAACAGAAGAGCAGATCACTCACGAGTGATTAGAGTGTAAGAAGTTTCATGAGCAGCTGAGGAGGGAGACTCCTGAAGTGCTTTCCCCACATGCCTGAACTCCAGCAGATGCTAGTGTATTAACAGACCCCAGAAAATCCACATGTCGGGCCAATGTTATAGATCTTCACAGAGGAAAACCCCTCAATTAGACCATGAAAACAACTACAAGACACCGCTATAGACCAGCTTCCTGGTAATTTTCATGCTCCTTGAACTGCAGGCTTGGCAGTATTTTTGAATCTCAAAGCTGTTTTCCTTTCCATGGAAGAAAATTGCATTCTGTTCTGCCCTGGAAGCTGGTTAGCACAGGTAGCATCCAGTGCCTCCCAGTTTACTGACAGAACGTAATGGGGGGAGGTCTGACCCATCGCTTCTACCCACTGTAGCTGAAATCTTGGGGGGAAAAGCAGCTCTGCTACCCTTGTGCTGGGGCGTCAGGAACCAGCAGTGTGAACGCTGCCTGGTGTTCTCTTCAGAGGAAAGGAGTACGAGTATTTTAATTGCCACTTGCCAACTGATAGATCCTGAAATCATGAAAATTTGTATCTACCTCTCAAATGCCTGATGCTATTGTGATTCTGAATTGCCATTTACTTGATATTGCCAAAATGTTTCTGCATCACTGCTTCCAGTTTTAACATGAGCTGAAAAGACAAGTTACAGGTTGCTATTTTCAGTGCTAAAATCTTCCTAAAAATAGTTTTAGAAAAGGAAAAAAATGTTTACATGGAAATATCTTCAGGTATTTCTGTGAAGTAAACAAATAGTGAAAATGTTTCTCAGTTTTAGAATGTTATAAAAGTAGATTATAAGGAAAATGGGAAAAATTAGGCTGCAGAATTAGAACAGAAGTTGAATTTTGAAACCTGACATTTAGTGCTATTAGCTATGATATGTTCAAGGAAATGAAAACTAGTTTAATAACTGTTTTGAGTGTGTGCATATAAAGAACTTTGCAAATATGTCTGTCTTCTAACAAGATGCTAGGAGATATTAGCACGTAGTTAATGTGGCTCTTCTCATCTTTAATTTTTGTTTTGTTCTGGGATTTTTTTCTCCCCCAAATAATAATCTGTTGGATGGGTGGAATTTAAATCAGCTTCTTTAATACTAAGTTCTGTTCCGTGGCTTTTGGGGAGAACCCAAACCTCAGTGAAAGACCTGAATTCTCAGCCTAATTCTCACACAGGGTTACAGGCATTTTTGAGTATCCTTACAGTCCACTAACGCACAGGTGGTACATTAAAGACAGATTTCCAAGATTAACTTTAAAAAGAAATGGGGGAAAAAAGAGGTAGAAAGGCTCCCAGGTGATATTGCCTTAGTATGTGGATGATTCATAGTGTTTTCATGTAGAGAAGGTGAGAAGGGATCCCCTTGTTTGCCATGTGCAGGAATTGGGGGGGGTTTAGTGTTAGAATCCAACCATGTAGATGGCTAATGTCCTAAAACCTAAACTGGCCTGTTTGCATTCACAAAATAGGGAAACACTCCTCTGAGAATTCTTGGAAGAGTTCTTAAGTGAATACGACTGATAGAAATAATCTGCAAGTACGCATAAATTTATATAAAATTAGAACAATGTAAATACTGCGTTTTTCCTGTCATTGGTGTTGAATCCATGGTTTGCATCTTGAAACCTGCTGGAAAGCGTTAAAGGGGGACACAAAAAAAACAAGCGTTGTTTTTCAGGAATTATGGTTGTTCAGGTAGATTCAAATTAAGTATATAAATTATTAATATAAGTTCCTTTCTATTTTCTAAATATTTAATATTTTGATTAAAATAATTGGTACTCATTTACAGGAGACAGCTGATATAATTAGATTGATAGTGATTATTACCTTGGAATGCTATTGAATTAATGTTGACAGATATGATAAGTGAATTAGTTCAACAGTCTTCTGAATCATATGGTAGCTGATGAGAATGCTTATTTGAGAATAGGTAATACTAAAATAATATTGATTACTTTATTCTGGGTTACAAATTATATAATATAGAATATTCAGCTAAGTAATTTCAGTAATAATTAATTTTACATAATTCAAGTTAGCTCTTATTTTAATTTTGAAAATGTCTGTTTCATATTTCTCTTGTTTAAAAAGCCTGTCCCTGTAGAGGGGAAGGTCTGGTCTGTCTTGAGATGAGCAGAATCATTCTGCAGAATTACATGACATTTTCTCACATCTAATAGAATAACTGAATTGCCTTTGAAATTCTTTGGCCACTCTTTACTCTGAAAGCCTTTTTATAAGCTTTCAAATAAACTGAGACTGATTTGGGAGCTGGCATCGGCTGTTGTATACTCAGAAGAAAGGTGACCTTTTTTTCATTCCTGATAACAAATCTAGGCATTATATTGGTAAAATTAAGGCAGAACCGTATCTCTGTGTCTGCGGAGCCTGGTCATGTAGCCTCTGAAGAATGGCTAATTTTTTGAATCAGTATGGTATTTGATAGGATACAAATAATTGTCATTCATCAAATTTGTTTTCAGTTGCCCACGCCGCTTGCAGTAGTTATTTGCTGGAATGATGGTGGGATGGTCTCATGATATTTCCCAGGACATAGTTGTCCAGATACATCTTTTTCTGCTTGTGAGTGGATACCCTTACAGAATTTTTCACTTCTTAATTCTTTGGGCTAGTATGATCTTCCATCCCCTTCCTGCCTTATTTTTAAGCTTCTAGCACTCAAAACTATGTTAAGATGTCGAAAGGAGAATTTGAAAAGCAAATAGCCACAGAAAGTTGGAGAGGTGGGGGAGGAAGCTGTGTCCGGTACTGGAGTCAGGCTGGAATGGGAATGGGATGTGTGGTTTGCCCTTTGTACCATCTTTCAGCAAATATATAGGTTCCATAAGTTTAAAACTGCTGCTGACTTTCTGTGTTCTGCTCTGAGTTTCACTGAAGCACATTATATAAGTGATCTTTCTTTGCCTGACAAAGAAATGCATTTTTTGAAAGTGAAATATGGCTTCAAGGTTTTTGCCATTTTATTACTTTAATAAAAGTTGTGAAATAGGATTTAAGAGTAGTATTTCATTGCAACATTACCGGATACATTGGAATTTGCTTTTAGTGATTTTTATGGCTATCTGGATGAAAACCTTCTTATTAAGAGTAAATTCCTACTGAGACTTATGTATTTAGCCCCCACTTAGGGTGTTCACTGGGTATTAATTTGTAAGAACTAAGTTGGAGACAATTTCCTCTCTTTTCTTTGATATTTCTCAAAAGGCAGGAAAAAATTTCTCACTTTTGTGAGAGCCGTGGAGTTGTTGCTGATAAATTGAAGAGCCTGTGGGATTCGGGTGTAACCAGCCGCAGGAAATCAGGCTGCTGGTCTGGTCTGACCTTCCTGGTGGCCTGCTTTGCTGCGAGATTTGAAGTGTACCTCTATAAGATGGCAGTTTTGCCTTGGTGCACCCATGATTCGGTGAGTTTCCTGAACCAACATTTGTGTGCAATTGTCCCTTTGACCAAAAAAAATAGAGGCAAAGGTTGACCACATGGATCCCTGTAGCAAAGTTTCAAGGTAATAACATCCTTTTCACATTATGGTATCACTTCCATCCTTTCAGTGCTCCTTCAAATTTGGGTTTAGAAGCAGGAACTGGTGTCTGCTCCTCTTCCACAGAGAATCTAGGCGGTCTGGGAGCTTTCTCATACAGAGAGATTTGGGGTAACCTGGTGGATACCCACTGGCTTGTGCATGGTAGATGCCTGTCACAGGCAGGGGCATTTGGTACTTCTCCCTCTGGAGAGCAGTGTTATTCTCTTTCAGATTTATCTGTCCACTGCTAAGGCCTGTGATTTTTTTTTTATCCTTTTTTTCCCCCCTTATGTACGTATTGGTGTGGGATAGCATTTCATTAACTGCTTTTGTTTAACTTGGTTATGTGTACACTGCATTATTTTTTCCTATTTCAAAAACTATGTAGTCTACAGTTGAAGGAAAATAAGACTTAAAGGCAGATGTGAGATTTTGTTTTAGACCTTTCCTGTATTTTCAAATTCAAAATTTCATAAGCTGTGGCATCAATATTCTCAATACTTCTGTATATTATCGTATCTATGATTGCATGTAGCTAGTCAGATGGCTGTCCTGATAACTGTGCCTATCTCCTAGTGGAAGTTTTTATTTACAACTGTTTTGACACAGCAGGGAATGATATCTGAGTCATTGGGGTCACATCAGACACTAAGAGCAGTCACTGGCGTGTACGAGTCACCTCAGGTTATAATACATCACATGGTAAATTCCAGTGAAGTGATGGAACTTTGTATAAAGCGTTGCGTTAATTAAATCCCAATGAAATTTGTTGGCAGAGTACAGTGATTTTGATTAGTTATAACTTAGACTGAGAAGTTTAAATTTCTGTAGAAGTGGGGTAAATCTCTAATAGGCATAACAGTTTGTTCCTTGCATTGAGCAGCACTGGCTGGGGCAATGCACAGGGCGTAGTCATGTTGATACTCTCAGATTTGAAGACACTGTAGAAGTTTTGTGTATGCCCGCTCATGAATACTTTCCTAGTGAGTACAGGTTTGTGACAGCCAGTATGTGATTAGATCTCTAAGAAAATAGGAATGATCAGAGACGGGGGAAGCAGAACCAGCAATGGAGCATTTACAGAGTTGTCAGTTTAAAAGGTAATTCAGGTTTCCATCTAGTGGTGGTAGAAAATCCTGTCCAAGCCATATGAGACAGCATATGCATAACCATGCTGGCTAACATACTGTAGTACTTGTGTATGTGTTTGAAATTTAGGAAAACAAAAGCCTTTATTATGTATAGATTATATATATAATAGCACATAATTCTCAGGGCCTCCACATTTTTTTTAAGTTAGAGCTGTAATGGTCAGGAATCTGTTATTTTGGCAGTGTGCAGACAGATCCCTGAGTACTCTTCAAATCTAACAGTTTATCTTATTTGCTGCAAATTAGCCCATTTCCACTTTTTCAGTGTTCCTTAACAGCCATTTAAAAAGGTCTAAGTCAGTACAGTTTACGGAAAGGAAACTGACGCCTTTGTTGTCTTTAAGTTGTATGTGTAGGAGTGTGAGTCTTGATAGATTTCGTGTTTCTTCTTAGACTTCAAAAAAAAAAAAAAGGAAATGTGATGGGTATTCTCCTTGCTTTGCCCCCATTTTGATGTTCCAGCGCTGTCTGCTTTTACTATTTAAAGTATTTCACAGTAGAATTTAGAGAACCGTATCAGGTTAGGTTTTCAGATGAAGATAATATTGAGGTAATTAATCCACAAATCACTTGAACTTTGTTGTGTTTTAAGACAGTGTAGTGGGTCAAACAGACAAACTAAGTATGAATTGGAATTGCAAATCTGTAAGGATTTCTGCTTGTTTGTATTTTATTGACACCTTCCTTCTACCATTTGTTTGGTACTTGTGTGAATATTGTCAGCTTGTAGTGTTTTGTAAGCACAGTAGGTTTTACTGTGTTTTCAGTGCATTTCCACAATCAGCACGATAAACACTGCCAACTTCCCACAAGTGCTGTCAAGTACCGTATTTAGTAATTACTGCAATAATATTATGAGTGCTGTAATTGCGCATACTGTATAGATGTGCTTTTCTGTCCTCTGTAGGCACAAAATTGACATATTCTGTGAATTAAAATGGAATTGGAACACATCTGAATGATTATTTCTGGATTGTTTGGGTTTTTTTTCTTATTTCAGCGTAATGTGAGGTGTCTGCACAAGTAGTGTTGTACAAATTGGAGGATTTTTAAAGCCCCAGATGTATGTATCACGGCTGAATGCAGAGCTGTGCTTAGGGACACACTGATGTGTTTGGACCCATTAGGTAATGAAAGCTTTTTTTTTTTACAGTTCACTGATATTAAAGTCAGTTAATCAAATATGTTTTTTGCAAGAAGCTGAACTTCTTAATAATGTTTTTAGTAGTGTCTTTATCAATCTTGATGTTGTTTTAACTATCTTTCATAATGCCAAGAGCTTTTGCTTGTTTTAACGCTGAAGCTGACTGTATCTACAATCATACATCTTCTAATTGATATCCTGCTGTTTATGCAGCTTACTCTAGGAATACACTGAGCAGAAGATTTCTGCTGAAATATTTTTATTTCTGTGTCTCAAAGCTGCTGATTTCAAACTGTATTTTTTTGAAGGATATGATTTGGAAAATGTATTTAATCATAGTGTCTGATAAAATGTTTCTATTTATAGTTTTTTAAAGGTCATTTCCAGAAAGTGATGTTAATGAGATATTTCTAATGAAATGTTTGTTATTCTAAGAGTAAATTAGAAGTGATACTAGAAGTAGAGTTACTGAGTGTTGGTTTTTAGGCTTAGTGATATGTGCGGAGCTTGCGTCCTCTTAATGTGTTCCTTTTTTGTTGTTTCAGGGATATTAGTGAGAGACAGAGAAGACTGTTGCAAAAGAAATCAGGATGCACTTCCCTCCCCCACAGTAACTAGCTAAATCTGTAGAATACCTCCTAAATTGATCTTGCACCCATCTTTCAAGACTGACTAGCAGCTGATCCTTAAAATGTGGATGCAGATTCCCTTGCTCCATGGAAATTTCTGATGTGAAATTGCTACAGTAGTTTAATGCTATTTTATGCTATTTTTTCCCTTTTCCTTAACTATTCTATTCCCTAATTTAGAGGAAATGAACAGATCATTAGGTCACTGCAACATTCTTTTTCTTTTCTTTTTTTCTTTTCTCACTCTGAACCAGAAGCAGCCTGGTGGAAGGTTTTCAACTTAGGCCCCCATCACCATTACTTTGGAGATGTCATGACTGAAGGTATTCAGTTGTGTTGGTAGTATTGATGCCTGCATGAAATGAACCAGAGCAATTAGTTTATTTTCTGTGGACCACCAAATACCATATAGCTCATAATCAGTTTATTGCTTTTATGATTGCATAGCGGAAGCATGTGGTCTTTGTAATTGAATTGAGTTTCTATGCTGTTTGATGTATATGCTGTCTGTATTGAGGGAAGAATTCATATTACATTAGCAATCTCTGAAACTTCATCACCTTCTAACTAAGGTCTCGTGTTGTCTGATAACTGATTTTTTACTTGATAAATGAAAAATATCCTTCATAAGATTGCAGTTTTTGAAGTGTACACATGATGGCAGCAATTACTTAAATTGAGAAGGCTTGTTCCTGTACTAGAGACAAGTAGGATATTGAATTTTTAATATAAACTAGAATTTTCAAAGATTCAATTCTTGTTAAATCATGTATTAAAATACATATTGAGATTTCTTAATGTACTGCTGCAGATTTTGAGAAGGCTTTTTAATTCAGAAACTTTATTGTGGTTTCCACCTCGTTTATTGCTTTCTGGTTTTGATTTGCATTGGGGTAGTTTGCTACCCTTGCAGCGAAATGCAGCAGCTACCCCAATAGTTGGCAGTGTGTGGCATGGCTACCCTTTGATACCCCAGCAGGGAAAAGTGCACCTGCAACATTCCATTATCCCTTAAAGTGCTTCCTTGGTGCTTCTGGTTCCCCAGTGGTGGTGAAGTTTGCTTTTCTGAAGTCCATTTTTGTTTTTCTGTATTGGAGAGATATATCTGATCTCTCTGCAGAGAGATCATGTATATTCCTGTTTCACATTTCCTTCTTTAGAAGGCTGATCTCTCATTTTGTGATGATTTTTACTCAAATTGCTTTTCACAATTGGATTTGTAGATGAATCAAACCTGCGATGGAGAACCAGCCTGAGATAAACACCCTGCACTAGCCTCCACGATACTAAAAAAATAAAAAAGTACCCTAATCACATTCTAGGGACTTTATAGACTGCCAGCATATGATTCTAAATTTTTCAACAGATGTTGGCATTCCTGCAGTTGGAGAGCTCCTGGAGTTCTTCAAAGTCTTTTCCTCATATTCTTGTGAAGAAACAGTCCAGCATGATAGGTTTGCTTCATTCATTCATTCCTCTTCAGGCTTTTCTCTGGCATATTTATCAGCTTAAATACTTTCTTCTTCCTGTACTCCTTAATATATGTGTATTTTTGACATACCATGTAGTATTTTGTTCTTTATTTTTCCCCATTGGAGTCTTTCTTTCCAAGTTCTCATCTCGTAATCTAGATCAGTAATGTAAATTTTCCAGCAAGTGTTCCTGACCCAGGGAAATACCCTTAGTACCTCCATCAGTGATCGTGCCTAGGCTGTGTCTTGGACTTGGCACTGAGATGTGCACAGCAGCTCCCTGGTTTCCACCTGTAGGGTCTGATGTCCCTGGTGGAGTGATGAGGACAACAGGGCTGAGTCTTTCTGTGAGCATGACTGGTGGATGATTGTTGATGTTTAAAATTGATGTTGGGTAAGGGTAGTTGGAGAACCAGCTGGTTCTTAAGCTGCAGACCTGGTGTCAGATGTCATATATTACGACATACATGACAGCAAACCACACCTGTGCTTGCTACTGTGGTATCAAGAAGAGATGATTATCACAGTAGCTTTCTGCTAACCTGGCTGCTGAGAAGAGTCATTACAAAATTCTGATTAGCTACAGCAGCCCCCAGCAGGGTGTGCCTAGAGGAGATGCACATTTTTTTCACCAAAATAAAAACTTTATTGTTAATAATGCCACATTTTAGCTGCTGTTGCAAAGTACATCGGTAAGAGTAGGAAGTTTTCTTTAAAAATTAAAATATAGTATAGAAACATATTTATTCCTACTTTCATTCTTGGAAACAGGTGAAACATTTAAGCTGAATCTCCTCTTTTTTCTGTCCCTTCCTAAATGAATATGACATGTGTCAGTCATCTGCCATGATATTTTAGGCCAAAAAGCTGTAGTCTGCCACATTTACAGGAGCTATGGCTTATGAGAATAGCGCCTCGTGGAAGGTGTAGGTCAGCTTTAGGCTGTGGTACAAGCAGGTTGCTCTAAAATGAAGGATATTCTGATTCACATCAAAATTACTTGTTCTGTGTATGTACTTCATTTACAGTAGCTTAAATTTGATTTAATGCTTAGAATTAATTTTAAGGTGCACAGCAGTGAAACATGCTAGAGAGCTTCTTAAATTCCATTACAGTGAGTCATTGTAAGAATTTATTTAAGAGATCCATGATGTGGAGAGTTTTAAATAAATAGCAAACATGTATTGTGTCTTTAATGGTTTATAAAGGTGAGATCTTGTACAGCTGTGGACTTTTTTCCACTAGTTTTGCTGCTGATTGACTAGTGAAAAGAAATTTCTTAGGCAGCACTAGCAAAGTTGTTCTGGTTTGTGGACAATTCAGTACCATCACTAGAACTGAAAGGAGTTACATTGTTAAGAAAAACATCATCATCCTATCAGTCAAGAAGCAAGAGAATGTTGCCTTGTGAATAATGTGAGCTCTGATTTTCTTTTTTTTTATTTTATTGGTGAATCTGATTTTCGTGGAGTGCCTGTCTGCCAGCAGATGCCACTCCTCAGCAGCAGACCGGTTTCCCAAACTTGACCAGGCAGAGGAAAATAGTTGTGGTAGAACTTTGTTTTTAGACACACTGATGGCAGTTTGTCTGGGATTGTCTTTTGTTTTCCTTCGTAAGAACAACCTGTGCTATAAACAATTAAATATTTATCTTTTACAGTGGAGCTGTTTAAAATTTTGTTTCCTGCTGATGCATTGAACCCCAAGGCTGGAAAAATGGCAGTACATAGAGTAAGAAGCCTTTGTTCTTCAAAGTTTTGTGTAGAGCAGTGTTTTAGTTGAATAGAGGATGACCCAGAAATCTTTCAGGACTAAGGAATTTTTATCATGGAAGGATTTTGTGTGGTGGAAAGGTGTTTGTGCTGGGATTGCTGAAAAGATGTAATGAGGATGACTTAGAAGGCCAAGTCTCAATGACTTGGAATAGGACAAATCCTTATAAAGCCTTTAGGCCTATTGAAAAACAACTGTCCAGGTTGCATCTGCCAAGAAAGAACTAAGAAACTGTGCAGTGAAAATAGACAAGGGAATCCTGGGCAAGAATATTCTGTTGTTTGTCTTTTCTAAGTTTTAGAAAGACATTATGCTGTGATTGGATGTCCTGGGACATGAATAATGGGATATTGCTGTCTTCAGACTTTAAACAACCATCTTTTTAACAGCTGATGTTTGGGATGTGGGTGAGGCCTGCCTTGGCCTCTGTAGACACCTGCAGTAGAAGACTCTTTTGATAATTGGTAAATATTGTTGGGCCAGCAGACCCTGGACTGAGGTGATGGATGCAGTCTTTCCAGCCCCAACACCTCGGGGATCCAGTTGATCTGTGGATCCAATCTGCCAGTTTCGGAAGCCTTCCCCCTATGCTAATGAGTTGTTGATTTTTCACACACATCCACCTGCATGTGTTGTTCTAAAGGGTTTATTTTGTGTTCCTGGTGAGAGAAGACCTGTTAACCTGGTCTGTATCAGCAATAGCATGGCCAGCAGGAGTAGGGGAAGTGATGATCCTCCTGTACTCGGCACTGGTGAGGCTGCACCTCGAGTACTACATTCAGTTTTGGGCCCCCATAACAAGAAAGACATTAAGATGCTGGAGCAAGTCCAGAGAAGGGCAACGAAGCTGGTGAAGGGTCTAGAGCACAAGTCTTACAAGGAGTGTCTGAGGGAATTGGAGTTGTTTAGCCTGGAGAAAAGGAGGCCGAGGGGAGACCTTATTGCTCTCTACAACTACCTGAAAGGAGGTTGTAGTGAGGTGGATGTTGGTCTCTTCTCCCTAGTAACAAGTGATAGGATGAAAGAAATGGCCTCAGGTTGTGCCAGGGGAGGTTTAGATTGGTTATTAGAAGAAACTTCTTCACTGAAAGGGTTATCAAACACTGGAACAGGCTGCCCAGGGAAGTGGTGGAATCACCATCACTTGCTGTAGGTGAAGATGATGTTCCTTTCAGCTCTTTTACTGAAGTGTGAAGGTAAAGATCTGAAAACTGTTATTTGAATACAGCTGTTTCTTTAAAGTTTCATTTCTGCTTCAATTCAATGAGAGCGTTCACTGGTATTGACTCTTTCTGTGTCCTCTTGAGAACATACTTGCTCTTTGCATTGATAAGGCAAGTAAGCACGCTTTCTCACCATGCCCTTTTACTGACCCACTTCTGCAATGTCATGAGCCAAGTTTAAACTCTGATGGGTCACAGCAGATGAGACTATGACACTGTGAAGTTCATTGTGTGCCATGCCTGTAAGAGGGTATTGTATGGGTGAAGAGCAGCCTGAAGAAGCCCAGTTAAACTTGCTTGGGTAATGATGGGTGTAGAGGAATCCTCAAGTTCCCTGGGAAAACTAGAGCTACTGTCATTTTGCACAGTACTCCAAGGACAAGCAGACAGCAAATACACTTTTCTCTTTGGGTGATGCCTAATCCAGTTTGTGGATTAGGGCATTCTAATTTATCCATTATTGTGGGTTTTGGGGTGAATCTGGTGAACTGGTAACTTTCAGATGTATTGCATGTAAATTTTGTTTGGATATTTTTGTTTGCTGTTGCACAATGTCTATTTGGTTTCAAGTGGAAAGGAGGTATTGTTCTTTTCACTTGCATATTGTACAAACAAAGCTTCAATGACTGTTCAGTTTAGTAAGGAAAATAATAAATGGAGTCTGTGTTTCTTTTTTGAGAAATAGCTGTCAATGAAATTTTGTGTTTGTTGTGAAAGAATAGGATGGAAACCAGCTTATGCATGCATTCAGTAAAAGCTCATGCTCTGATAGAGTTTGAGCAAATCAGCTAATTAGTGAATGATGACAATGTTCTACTACTAATCTCTTAAGTATGTGAACTTGTCTGTCTTAGTGAAATTTGTAGTTGGCTTAGTTGTTTTTACGTGTTTGCCTTGGGGGGAGAAAAGAACTGTTTATTATGATATGATATATTCAGTACTAGAATGTTTTTAAAAAAAATTAATTAAATCTGGTAATCCTCGAAACATAATGTCAGATCTTATCAGTAACCTGAGATTTGTATTTTAAATATTTTTTACATAGGGTTAGTCATTAAAATCTAACTTGGACTAATCTCAGCTTTTTCATGAGTAGAGTAACAAAGCAGAGATAGCCTGGAAGACCTTGGCTGGAATGGACTTCTGGAGCCTCCTATTCAGAGCAGGTTCAGGGCTGCGTCCAGTCACAAATCCTTGGGATTTTTGCGGTTTGACATAGAGGATGTGGAAAAAAGATTTGACTTACAGTATAATTTTCAAACGTTAGCTGAGAAAATTCCCAAAATTTCTGGTATTCAAGCCAAACTAATTACAGTGATAAAAGTCAGAAAGTCATAATTTCAATCAGCATCATTAACTAAATGGTACTGAAGTACAAGTGTTAATTGAGTACTCTGAAAATATGTGATCACTGACACACGTTGGTATCCTTTGCGGTGCATCTATTCACTTGTTTTCAATTGAAGAGTAGTACGTCCTGAAGAACTGAAAATCATACTGTGTTGGGTTTTGCATAATAATTAGTTTTTATATAAATATAACTATGTGTGTGTGATGTTGGCTGTGTGTTTACATTTTGACAATAGTGTGCTTTAGTTTAGTTTATCTGATTTTATACTGAGACACAAGTCAGCCATATAAATTGCATATGTGGCCAAAATGAGGGTTAATGTGCTAGACAATATGACGTGTAACTGTGATGGAAAGACTCCTATGGCAATTAGCAAGGGCTTGGAAAGCAGTATTATACTGGTGTGAATACTGTCTACATAATTATTAATTTTTAATGGATTGTACAATTATTTGCACAAATGCACACTTTTAATGCACGGTAACGAGTATAAATAGGAATAAATTAAGTGTATGAGTTTGTGCAGATTTTTGTTTTGAAAGTCAGTTTCATGCTATTCAAAAGACTTGGTTCCAGTCTTTCATGGCATTACAATTTCAGGATGCATTAGCTAGAATTGATATCTAACAGTGCTTCAGTTGAATGTATTTAGTAGCCTAGCAGAAAGCATCCAACAGTGTGTAATGGATTTAATTGCAGTGTGAATGAGCACTTTGAATTTGTTTTATTTGGCTTTGTCTTTTTTTTCACCTTCAGATGTTCAATTCTGTTGTGTGAGATGAAGTTCTCATGACCCCTTGTACTATTTAGCATATCTCATTTGTCGATTAAAGCTTTTGGTACAGTGATGCATATATCACTGGCAAGTTACTGAGTTACTTGCCACAGTAATGGAACTTTTCCCAAGTAATGGGACTTCTATGTTTGTTTTCATTTGTGATTAGATAGCTTGTAGCCAGCATTTTTGAGGGAAGATAGGATCCTGAGGACACTTCAAATAGGTATGATAATTCTTACAGCAATAGTGGCAGAACTTTCACAGGGAAATTCTCCATCCACCTGATGAAATAAAGCATTACTGTGCTGGGTTCTGCAAAGGAAGATGTTTTGCAAAGCTGTTAAAATCACTGATATAGTGGATATAGCAAGCAGTTGCATGAAGATGAAGAAATTGTTGGATTTTTCTCATAAATAAATACAGTGGAATTCAAATGATCTCATCGCTCCCTTCATCCCCACCACTGGTGTACAGTCTTGTTCTCAGTGTTTTCCTCTTTTAAGAAATTAGAAATTAATGTTAAAATGTTATGTTTTGACATAGAGAAGATAAGTTATGTTTTGTTCTGGTTTCCTAGGGCAGCAGTCAATAGCAAAGGCTGGTCCTGCACTATCACAGCAGGTGGACTTTCTGGCTGAATTTACTGTAATGTGTGTGCCTGTGGGTCAGACATCCACAGGGAGCTGGGGTGAACTGAGAAAGGGCAGTATGGTCGGGGCACCAAAACGATGCCTGGCCATGGCCCTGGGACCTGCCCGTGCTGGTGCCTTCAATATCTAGTCTGTAGGGACAGTTCAGCAGGCAGTCCACAAGGGGGTTTTGGTGTAAACAACTGTTTGTTCTAGTCTACCCATCTTTTCTGTGATAGGAATGGGACACATGCTGGGATGGTAGATGAACCCTCGCAATCTGATGCCATCCTGTGCAGGGCCAGTACTCTGAGCTGTGACGTGCTGCATCTGCATGCTGTGCTCACCTACTGCATCCTCATGATGGTGGTGGGCTGGAGGAGTTCCCATCAGATCTCTAAACAGATTTATTTTGACTAGTCGAAGCTCTCCCCTGGAGTCGCCACTTCACAGATGCAATGAGTTTGATGTTACTTGGAGGGTTACTATTATTTTGTTTTCCTCATTTAGCGAGGAAAGACTGAAATAAAATCCTGCTCATGAAGACCGCACAGTTTGCCATCAGTGTGGTTTGAGGGTAGGCATTGCTGTGTGGTAGGTGATGTAAATGTTATTCAAGATAATTCTACTGGTGTCTTTAGGCAACTTATTTGAGAATTTTTTCCTGTTTACTGTCTTGGCCTAACTCTATAGTGAATTCAGTGACTAAATTAAAAAGGTACCTCTAAAAGCCAACTTACATAGTGGAGAGTGAGGCAAGAAGTCATCTTGATGCTCCTGTAACTGTAACCTTGAAGCAACCTGTTTACTCACATCAGCAATGGATGGCAAGCAAAGATTTTTCTGGAATTTATGACAGAGTCAGTTTGAAAACTCTTCCTGATCATACGCAATAGAAAAAGGACTTTTTTCTTAATACAGTGTAAACAATGCAGCAGTTTAACATTGATGCTAATGATAAACGTATCATTAGAGAGAGCATCTGAGCAGATGTGGATGTGCCATACCAAAATGATTAAATGGTACCACTTAACTTAGGGCAGACATAGTTTATCTGAGGGGTTTTTGACATAGCAATAGAACTAATATGCTACACTTTCCATTCTTCATATCTTCTATGCAGGCAGGCTGCTTCTGCTCCAAATGTTAGTCTTTTCCTGTAGCTGAAGACTGTGGTACTTGGCTGTGAAAGCACCTGGGAGGCTGGGAGCTGGAGCACAGAGCTGAGCCAGCTTGACCAATCTTAACGTGACAGACACAGTTGTATTTCTGAAAGGTTGCCTTCATATTTTCCTGGCTCTGGTGTTTTTACATTTTCTTAAAGATACTTTCCTTTAAATTATTGAAGTAAATTACCTTCTCTTTCCAGTTCAACACATGTTTTTCCTGGGACCAGGCAGCCTGTGGTTGCACAGAGAAAAAAGAAAGGTTCTAGGTGGGTGAGAATTTTTAAGAATAAGCAGGCGGTCTGGATTTTTGTTGCAAAAGCTTACATTTTTGTTAACTGAGTGTTCATTTCAAAATTAAGTAGGTACAACTCTAAGCTATTTGACAGAGTTGATTTCCATGTCTGTATTACTCTCCTACCCAGTTTTCCCTGTCATTTGCTAATTCAAAGCAAGCCCTCTTTAATGGTTGGAAAACCACCTCCAATAGCAGAAACAAAAAAAAGAAGAAATAGAACTAGGTTTAGGTGAGTTAATTTCAATGTATTGTTGTGTAGGGATTACAGGAGGATGTGCTCAGGCTTGAATTCGATATGTATTTGATCTCCCTAAGAACAGTATAGAATATTTTAGTAAGTTTTTCAGAAGTGCTTTCAAATTAGCTGTCTCTACAGTACTTTGGATAAACAAATTAATAGATAGTGACTTCCAGATGATTTACAGAAATTTTGGGGTTTTTCAGATTTGGGCGTTCTGATGTAGTCAGTAGAGATGCATTATTCTTTATAGCAGCTCTTGAACATACTAATGACACATTTATTTTCTTCAGTTTACTTCTGTGGCTACTTCTGAAGTAGGTCAGAGGTTGTATAAAAATCTGCAAGTAAGATTATAGGTAGGCTTTAGATTTTTTTGAACTTAAGAAACTGCTAAAAAAATCAGCACAATTTTAGAATTATACTTAAAATGGGAACTTTTAAATTCTCTGACCTTTTTTTCTGCATTATTATATCATAGAACTTTTTGGATGCATATATGTTATATCACAATATTTTAGGAAAATAAAACAGAATAAGGAACCTTCTGCTGTAATTCTGAGAGCAATAAAACTAAAGAAGAAGGAAGTGCTGTGATTGGTGCTATTGCTTGGAGGATATGGAAGATTTCTTAAACAATGTTGATTATTATTAATTACATTTGACAGAGGTACGCTTATATGTATACAAAGTCTGGTCTAAAACTTGAATATCATTTAGCATCTTGCTGCATCAACAAGAACTTTAAACATCTGTACTGGGTCTAGCACAGAGACTAATGAGACTTAAATCTTTTTTGCCTTTTGTTAAGTACTATGGAGTAGGTTTTAATTGCAGTAAGAAGCTGCCTTTACCATAGAGTGAGTTTACAAATACAAACCAGTATGTTGTTAGTTAAGGACAATATCAGTTATATCAGTATGTATTTACTTTCATAGAGATGCGATATTGCTGCTATTTAAAAGCAAGAAGGACCGAATTGTAACCAAATGATGGTGGTCAAATACACTGAGTTATTTCTATAAAGTAGCATGTTCGAAAGTCATGTGTGAACATTGCACTTAGGTAAGTAACACCCCTACAGGAATTCACCTGTACTTCCCAGTAGCAATATTTTTTTTTATTTTGAAAGCAAGTTAGTTGACCTGTACGTGGGCTTTCTTCTGTTGGTGGCCAGCCTCCTAGGTAGTGCTGTATGAAGGGCACAGCTCACAATGTTTGTACCATGTTGAAGAAGCAGGCAGATAAACTTCCATGAATCCTTGTCTGTTTTAAATGCCTCCACAAGCACCCAGGTAGGGCTTGTCTCTCTGCCCTGTTACTAAAGGGACCATAGGGCCAAGTAAATCAGCCTTTGACTCAGTATTTCCTGTTGTCAAATTTGCTTTGCTGTGTTAATACCCCATGTATTGTATCGGAACAGGGAACGTAGAATATATTCACTTAAAATTGGGGAAGATTCTGTCTGTCCTAAAGGATGGATCTGACTTTTACACTAATGACCTTCTGGTCTGTTTATTAAGTATTGCCCATGACTTTTTACTTAATTTGTTCAAGCGCACTATTCTTCTACAGATCCATTAAAGTAAAAAATTCGATGCACCCTCAGCAGGAAGGTTATTTGTGGTGTCAGTGAAATCAATGCAAGATGCCTATTTGCGGATTAATTTTTTGTTTATACTCGAGGTTTTCTTAGTTACTGTATTAGGTTAAGGTTTTGGCTCTAATGAGCATATAGGGATATGAGTAATGGAAAAATAAGAATACCGAGTCTTTTACATATATATATGTACATTTATAATGCTTCATTGAGTATAAAGTGAGTAGAAAACATGCATGAAAAGTCTTTCAAATGTCATCAGCTGGGATATGTAATCTTTTGCATGTTTTTGGTTAGTATCTAGCAGTCTGGAAACTAATGTGGTTGTCTTGGAAACAGGCTTTATTTTCCTTTTGTGAATATCAAGATGTGAAATCGTTGTCTTCCTTGAAAATGTGAAAGTAATACTTCTGAAAGAAATAACCACAAGTTTAAGATGCTTGTCCTCTGTTTAAAGAATTGATAAGGGAGTCTGTCAGTGATGTTTGTATTGAGTGCTTTAATTAAAGTAGTGTGATTATGTTGCTAAAACAGTCTGTAGGGTTTTTTTTAGGTAAATGTCTACTTAGTGTCGATATTTGTCTGGGAATTATCTGCAGTGAAGCACTTTGCCAAGATTTCCTAGCTTAATATTTAAATATAAATATCGCAGTGTCACTGATGCATTGAGGAAGTTAAGTTCCTAAAAATGAACTGATGTCATTACTTCCAGTCTTTTCCCTTGCCCTGCTTTAAATTAACAGTATGTGATAAAACTTTGAATTTTCTGTGACATTGTAGCACGATATTTGCTAGACTAAACATCAACAGTAGGCAAAAGTACACAGGACAGCTTTTTCTTAGCTGAAGAGCTGCCATGCACAGCATAAAAAGTCAAAGCAAAATAGAAATTGAGTCAAGAAATAACCATATTTCAAATTGCTGAGGATTTATTAGTATTTGTTTGAAAATATGAAACAATGTTCTTGGAAAGAGTTTAACTTTTCTGGTCCGTAGCTTGTTTGTCCAGTCACAGCACTCTTAGAGTTTGCTATTACTAACAGTGTAATTTAATTGTAATTTTTACAGATAAAGGTCCAGAATGAATAGTTTTCCATGCTTTTTTCTTAAATTGCTAACTATATTAATTTCTGATGGGGGCTTTAATATATTTTTCTTCCAAGTATTTTTGTCTCCAGTTTAAAAGCCACTCAAACACTGGTATTTACTTCAGAGAACAATATTTTTGTTCTTTCTTTCATAAAACAACCTTTTTTAGGTGAAGCTTGTACTTTGAATGATACAAGCTGTCCAAGCGAAGAGGACCATCATAGGTTCTTGTCGAGCCGTTGGAACCCACTCACATGACCATCTCTTTAGTTCTACCTCCAATCTCTTCATCCTGCCCCAATTCTTGTGCTGCATCTACATTTGAGATCTCTCTTTTCAGAACTGAATCGGTCACTTAATTTTTTCTTAAATGTTGTTTCTCCTTTAAGTATGTCCCAATTTTTTTCCCTTTCTTCTTCCTAGAGCGAGCTCAAGCTTTCTATGTAAGGCCTGAGATGAAGCTTATTAACATAAGTGGCGAGGACTATGGTTGTTATCACATGGTGCAAAAGCTTTTAGTGACCTAGATTTTGGCCCTGATGTACAATACTAACATAAGTATTGTGCATCCAGAAAGAAATAATTAATCATAGCTTGTTTTTCCACAAATGACAGTAAAATCGGTGATGGGCTGTCATGCCGTTGTGCTCCTTTTTGGACTTAATAGCATTGATATATGTTTACCTAGATGGTTAGGCCACAAACTCCCACTTTCACCTCAAATTACGATCTCATAAGTCTTAAATGAAAAAAAAAAAAGACATTAAAATAACATGTTATTTGAGCTATAAACAAAGCTGAGTTAGTCCTTGAGCTTATTTCACATTACTCTAAATAAATGTAATTTCTTTCAGTTTAACAGTATCAGTAAACTGTAGGCAAAAAAAGTAGTCCATTTATACCTTCCTGATCAGATAATACTTCTCCGTGCTGATTAGTAAGTATTAGGTAATTATATTCCCTAGCTCCATTTTGGCTCAACAAATTTTCATTCTCTCCTCCCAAACTGCAAACAAGCAACCAAAACCCAAACCCATTATATGGTAACAGTTCTGTATAGTTGGAAGTATTTGCATCGTTATGTTACTGTGATCACTACCCTGAAATTTGGTTGATAATGGCATATTGTAGTATCCTTCCTGAATAAAATGGGAAAACATTATATTGTTAAAGTTCTCATGGCTTTTCCTTTCAGTTTCTTTTAGAAAACTTCAAAGTTTTCTGGTTATTCCCATTCTTTACGTTATAGTGACTTTAGCATGGAGAAGAAGGGTGGAACAGAGGGTGGAAACAAGGACAGGTAGCCTGGGAGGAATACAGGGAAATTGTCTGAACAGCCAGGGATCAGGTTAGGATATGGTTAGGACAGCTAAAGCCCTGATAGAATTAAATCTGGTCAGGGACATCAAGGGCAACAAGAAAAGCTTCTGTAGGTACGTCAGCGATAAAAGGAAGACTAGGGAAAATGTGGGCCCTCTCCAGAAAGAAGTGGGAGACCTGGTTACTCGGGATACAGTGTTTTCCAGAGTCACATGTAAAGTCCTATAGTGTTTTCAGAAAGATAGTGAATAATATTTGAGATTTCCCTCTTGTACTTACACTAGAGTCAATAACAATTTTTGTTGCAAAGTTACCCAGCAGTAACCACTCACTCTACATTGTTCAGGCTTTCAGCAGGAGCCGAAAGCATTAAGCCAGTGCTGCATGTTCATGTAACTTCTTCTCACTAGTAGTTGCTTCTAGTTTGCTGTTACTGCTGAAGCTCAGGTGATTTAAATTCCAGAAGAGAAAGTTGTTTTTTCACCTTCTGTCAAAACTTGTAGGAGCTGGACATCTTCATCTCCCAGAGGTCCTCTGCTGTGCTAGGTACCTCAGAGCAAGATTCCCATCTTTGTTTTGTTACTCTTTTCCCAGCAATTACTGTTTTAGTTTTTCACATAAGAAACTCTGATAATGCCAGCCGTATGTCATTACCCAGTATCATTCAAATACCATTTGATGTGTATTTTCAAAAGCAGGAGGAAGGCTTACTCACCACCCTTTATACTATATTGATGGGTTTTTTTAAGTGATCATGGTGTGTCCTTTGCACAACCAAAGCTGGTTTGAAATTGTCTGAAGCTTGGTAGAATTTTCCAGGGTTTGTTACTACATTTCTAACTATACTTACAGCTTCAGGTAAAATACATGAAGATGCTCTGGAATTTCTGAGTTGTATCTTCCATTTAAAAATCAGTTGTATAAAGGTTTTGTCTTTTGCTGATACTTAATTAGTCTAACAAACAAAACAGTTTTGTAGTAAAAAATACAGTAAATCAGTTGCAGAATTCTGTCTGAACATGCATAAAATAATATGTTGAACATATCTCTGCACAATAATCAGAACAGGTTGTTCCTTGCAGTGTCTGTTTGTTCACAGTCATTTCTACCATCCTAGCAGCTTGTGTTTGATTTTGCTCCTGTGTCTCCGTTTAGTGATCAGGGCAAACCAAAACACAGAGAACTGAATTGCTCTCTATTACTTTCCCCCATCCTCCCAAGGGAAGGCAAAAGGGCAATATGGAAGAAACACTTCAAGGTTGGGAATTAGAACTAGAACGGAACAGGGAAGGGATAGTAACAAGTAGGACAGTAATGAAAAATACACAAATACATATATATATACACATACACAAAACCTGGTGTTAATGGTAGCTGATGTAAGAGTCCGAAGGTCCCTCACAGCAGAGCCAACATGGGAAAAAAGGGCCAGGACTCTTCTAAGCAATGGATGGAGTTGGATTCTCTGGTGAGCTGAAGACAGAGAGCCAGGGCCCTCCTTCCCAGATGTCCACCAGAATAGAGAAGAGAGCAAGCGGCCAACTTTCCCACCCTTCTGGCATTTCATAGGGTGTGGCAGAAAATAGGAGAGGATACTGAGATCATCCAACCTTTGCTGTTCTGCTCCCTGGGCCTCTTCGGTGTCCTAAGTAATGCCTTCTGTCTCTCTCAGGCTTGGCAATCAGAGGTCATTGCATCAATGTCATACGGTTATTTCTGTCCCATCAAACAATAACATCCTAGTAGCAGCGGCAGAATTTGCATTTCGCTGGAATTTGAAGTTGACTTCCAGGGAGCGATGAGGATGGCCTGTCAGCCATGCTTGGTTTTTTGATAGCACCCTGAGAAAATGAGTTTAAAATAATTTGTTAACATTTTTCTGTGCCTGACTGCCCTGTTTGTTTAACATATCTCAGAGTAGCAGCTTCTGATCTGGCCCCCAAAATGTTGTTTGATCGGTGTTACCGTTAACTTGACTGCAGGTGGAGATAGCATTTTGGTATAGGTTAATACATCAGCTTTGTGTTTCAGCTGCTTATAAAGTAGAAGGGCAATTAAAATTTTAGGCTTTTATAAAGATAAAATCAGGCAGCCAGGTGTGTCACACAGGTAGTTACTGTGGACAGACATACCCCTTCTGACTTTTTCTGTAAATGAATGACAGTCTTTTAGAGATTTTTGGAGTGGTCATCTAAAATGTAGCTTTCTGTGTGTTAAGCCTACCTTTGAGGAGGACACCAAATAAAATAGAAATTATGATCCCAGTGAAAATGGGCAAATAGGCTCTTAACCCATTTAATCTTATGATTAAATCGTAGATTTCTATCAACATTTCCTGTTTGCATATGAGATAAATGCACTGGACCAGATAGGAGTCTATACAGCTAACAGGTGGGGAATGGGCCTTTTGGGTGTGTGGTTTTTGCTTTTATTTTTGTATTTAATCCTTTCTCAACTTTGAAAACATCAAGGCTGACACACTTTCTGTAACGTGTGGTATTTTAAAACCTCAAATATCACCCATCCCCTTGCCATTTTGGTGAATTTGTGCATTCTGTGAATGCTTATGAATCAGAGAGCAGAGGAAAACTGCATTCATTTTAGTGTTTTTGTAGAAATCACATAGAGGTTCAGGCATTTAATCGTGTCATAGGATTTTAAGAGAGCCTAATGGCTGGATTCAGCTTGCGTGCTGTAGATGCTAATGGGATCTGTGGGCAGAACCAGTATCTCCGAGGAGTGCATCAGAGCATTCTGGTGCAGCATCTGCCTCTCTGCAGTGGTGATACGCAGAGATTCAGGGTGTTTCTGTGGTTGCTCGTGCTTTTGGCAATGCAGGGACCTGGCCAGTCTGCACATTGGATTGTTGTCCTCCTTTCAGACTGGGATGGGTACTGGGAGGAGTGGGACTCTGAGGGTGTTTGTGATACGGGTGGCCAGCATGCAGGGATAGGATACTGGATAGATCAGCTGTCTTTTAATGATAAATGGTGAGGAGATGTTGTCTTGACTTGGACTTGCTCCTCTTTGTTTCTGGTGGCAGTCATAAACAGGGGCAAAGGCTTTTACCATTCAGCTGGTGATTTGGGTTTTGTTCTTTTGTTTTGTTTTTTTTTCATGTAGGTGCCCAGAAAGTGTACAGCTGGTGCAGGAAGGGGACACTGCAGTAAGAGCTACTTACAAAGAAACAATCAGCCTATAAAGACCTAAGGTGCAGAGCTTGTCCCTGCCTGACCTGCCACACCTGACCATCTGTGCAAGGCAGGAGAGCACCTGTGTGCCTCTGCCATCCTTGTGTATGCTGAGCCTGGCTCTGTGAGGGTGCAAGTTTACTTGTCTTTCATTTTGTGTCTCCTGTTTCTGCTTCTGTGAGCAGAATGTGAACTGTAAATGGAATAAGATGCCCTTGAAAAATCTGCCAGGGATTTGTGTCATGATTGACAAAGGAGTTTTGTTATATTTGGAAGATGTGGTTATATGTAAAATAAAGTGAAGGGCAGAAGTGCTTTTCCTTGTTTGGGAAAGCTAAGCAAGGGTTTGTTTCAGTTCTGCTGGTAGAAAAGATGGTGCTAGGAAATAGTTAAATTCTGTATCTGTTAAGTTTAGTGAAAACTAGAGCATACACAAAGATGCTGCTCCTCCTTGTTGCTTGAGAGAAACTTTGATTGTTGTATTTTGTGACCAAAGGTATATTATTGAAAGAACAAACTCTAGCTTGTGGTTTGTTTGGTTTTTGTTTTTTTTTTTCATTATGCTTTTAAACCTGTTACTGAACTTTGGAGTTGAACATATTAAAGTTTATGTGTGGTTAGCAGAAGGACACATTTTCAATATAGAAGCCTAATCTTAAATTACAGAACTATGTACTAGCAAATTATGTGGTACCTTTCCACAAATCACTGATCACATAATGAATGATCACATGTGAATTTCTGAGGGACCAATAATGTGTTAAACACTTAAATATCTGAAGCTTTGTTCCTCGCCTGGCATCACAGGCAGAGAAGATGAGATACTCCATATAGTTGATATTTTTTCCAGCACTTCTGTAAAGGTTGAAACGTATTTTCTTTGGTGTATCACTGCCTTTTGGTAAAATGAGGCGAGAAAGGCATGGTCCATTTTTTGTCGTGAGCCAGCCAAAACCCAGCATGTTTTCAAGTCCAATTTTGAATTTTTGTTAACATTACAAATTAATCGAAACTGCAACTATTGAGGCTTTCTGGTGTGTGCAAAACATTTGCTCAGCTAGAAAATGAGTGGGGAAAAAGAGTCAATGGTGACATGTTCAGATGGGAGCCCACTGGAATGCTGCAAAGCAGAACATCTGTCATCAAGGAATGGGCAAATACAATCCATCACCGTGTGTCTGGGGTTCTCAGGGTTTCTATATTTAGTCAGGTCTCTTGATAAAATGTGGAGAGATTCACATTGCTTGCTTTCAATATTGTGTCTGGATTATAAGTTGTGAATGTTGTTGTTTGGCTTAATGGGAATTTATTTCTTTGGAGTCCAGAATCCATACTGCTTGGTTTGTTCTGTGTTGAAATTCGAAGATGGAACAAGGTGGAATAGTTGATCTGCAACATGTTGGTGTGCTGTCAGCTTCAGAGATCACATTTGTCATCTGCCTTGATATGAAATTCTGTAAATCACACAGTTAAAGACTTCTTAACCTATTATCCCTTTTCTTCGTGTTGTTACTGTTTGATTATTCAGTCATCAGGAAAAAACTGTATTTAGTTAATTGTAAACCTTGGACCAACTCTACCATAAGGCAATACCACTGAGGTGTAGAATTACTGCAGGGATTAATGGTAGTGTTACTGTTCCTGAATGTATATTTAATGTAAAAAGGGGAGAGGTTATATGGGGGAGAGTTTTGGTATTATGAAAGTTGTTGTTTTTCTTATTGGGTAACTTTAATGTTCTGTTGGTACAGATCTCTAAAAGAAATGAAGAATCAGTTTAGTTCAGAGTATGTATTAGTACAAATTTACTTTTGTTTGCCCCAGTCTGTTTATCTACCTATTTTCTTCAAATAGCCATTAATTAAGCTTTGCAGCAGGACTAGTAAGATCCTGCTGACTTTAGTGAGGCTTGACACGGTCCATAGACAATGTAGTGTATCTATGTTGGTAAGTGTTGTCATTTTGAAATTTATCACATGCTCATAAATAACATTCTCCTTCTTGACCACTTCTCTGGAGTTATTAGACATACAGCTGAAGTAGTGGCTTTAGTAACTTTGTTGGTAACTGATTTTAACAATTCAGTATGTAATAATGAGGTTCCTTTTAGCTGACAATTGGAAATTAAAATAATGCTTATATCTCATTGCTATAATCCTGTGCTTTTGAATACTGTTGGTATTTGATCCTTTATTTTTAAAAAAGTGTTAACATGTAACATAGTCATCATTCTTATTTATTCAGAATATAGTGGTTTAGCACTATTTCTTATACTATATTCAGAATCGTGCTTGAAACTGTAAGGGTGCTTTAAAGGGTACTTTACTAAAGTAGGAGAAAAGTCTATATTTTTTCCAATAAAAATTAACTTCTGAAATTAATTTCTTAATTGTGGAGTTTGTTTTTAAGTTCTTCTTAAGAAAAATGGAAGTTTAGTCTCCTTTCCAACCCCGTGTTTAAACATGTGCTTAACTTTTAAACATCTGAGTAGGTTCACTGACTTCACTAAGCACACACACTGTGAGGCTTCTTCTTCACTCACCACAGCTTCTTTCAGAGCTGCTGCGGCGGGGCTGGTGCTGGGCAAAGATCCATGGTGATGGACTTTGTACACAGCGGGGTCACTGGTAGCACTGCTAGCTGAATTAAGTTTGCAGAACTGCTGTCCTTGCAAAACCTTCTAGTGTTGTAATTTAGAGAAGTCGTAATAGTCAAAGATTGCTCCAAAGTGGTGAGAGTGCAATTTTCCAACTATGTCCACATTACTGGTGTAACCTGTTGGCCATTTCCAGTTCTACCCTTGAGAAAGTTTTGCTTTTCTGATGGCCTCAGCCTAGTACTGATGTGACACATGCTGACCCTTCTGCCTGTCCACGGTCATAAAGGCTGTTATTTAAGTGAACATGGTCCAAATGCTTTCTGTTACAACAGAATTGAAAGTAAGTTTGAACAAACTTACTTACCTTCCAAACAGTGCAGAAGAGTGCTTATCTTTTTTTTTTTTTTTCTTCAGCGAATAAGAATGCAATATGTCCTTGAAGCCCCTTCTTATTCTCCCCTAACATTTAATTTTGGTAACAAATTTCTTCCAAAGCTGACAGAGCAAAATAAGTCCTACCACCTTGGGAGCAGTCCACTGCTGGGTACAAATGACCTTATTAGTTCCCAGAAATGCAGACTGATAAGACAGAAAGGCTTTAGGACATTGTCTAATTATAGTTTTTTTTTTTCTAATACATATCTTCAAGAATAACACTTTCCAGATGTGTAAGTTTACAAAGTGAATCCTATTGGTGTCCTGCTAGATAGAAAACATGCATTTTAATAGTTATAACTACATAAATATATTTGATCTATAATTAAATTTTGTTTTTCTCAGTAGAAGTACATGATATGATAGAATTAATCTGTACAGACAGAATCTGTCCTTAATTAATTAATCTGTACACATATGATATGCATTTTAAACTAGCTACTTAAAATTGACCGTAGATACTAGAAAACTCAATAACTTTTCCTTTCTTACAAAAGGAGTTGATTAATAGACTGTTGTAGAAGGCTGACTAAGAGTATGTTGTTACAGTAAAATGGTATTTAAAAAAGTTGACTTGAATCCTGCATTTGTCATTTTTGTGACCTTTATATTCCTTCCTCATTAGAACTATGCAGCACTGATACAGCAACAAATTAATGAAGACAAACAAAACTTGAGAGGAAAGACTGTATATGGAATCCAGCTCACAGAGGAAAAACTTGATGACTTCCGTGATGAACAGATTGGGCAGCTGAAGGAACTGATGGATGAGGCTACCAAACCTATTAAAAAAGTCACTATTTCTAAAGACTCGGAACACAAAAACTAAAAGGGTTTAAAAGTTGTTTCAATGCATACGAAAGCATTTTGAAACTTCCTTTTCCATCTGGATTTAAATGTGGTTTCTGTGGAATAATAGATGCTGCTGATACCATAACTTATCTGAAATGGATGTCTCTGGTTATTTGGCTTTCTGTGCAAGAATAAATGTTAAAATGGAATAATCACAACAATTTTATGTTAATTGCAATATCTTTTTCTCATAATGGAAAGTGGAAAAGAATTCGGTAAAAGTGAATTGAGAGTTTTAAAATAGGAAGTTTTATTTTTTTAATCTTAGCACCCATAGAACAAAATGTCTTTCTGTTTGTGTATCATCCTCTGCCTTAATGGAAAAGATGCAATTAGTGTTTGTTTGCTGATGTGGATTCAGCAGAGAAAGAACAAGAGTATGGTACTGGAGTGAGCTTATTTCAATGGAAAGAAATGAGCAGTATTAGAAACACATGCTGCTATTGAAATTGAAAGTTAGTTTTGTTTTTTGAACTTTATTGTGAAATGTGTTTGAAAATAAAAGACATAATTCATTATTAAATTGACCTTGAAAGAACCACTGGCTTATGGAGAAAATTCTGCACTTTTTTTCAAAGCTAGACTCAGATTGTTAGTATCTAAAATTTTAAAAAAACATTCATGAATTGGTTGTGCTGGAGTTAGAATTCAAAGGCTCTTTAAAAACTCAGTATCTCATGTTTTTAAATATTTTACATAGAGCGTAATTAGTAAACTATTCAATCACAGAAATGATCCAGTTGATAATACTGTATAACAAACGTCTGTAATTTATAGGTAATAGGTTGTCTTCATCAGGACGATGTGTGCCTATCGTAATACTCATACTCTTGTGACTAAACAAAGTCCTACTTTTTTATCTGCTAAGAAGAAACACCCCCTTTCCATGCAAAAGACAGCTTTCATTTCATATTCCAAACCTAGTCTTATATTATTAGTTGTGTTCTATTTCTGGATCTTTCACTGTCTGTTACCCACAGTGTGTTCAAGACAACATAATTTCTTTCCTCTTGGGGGATAACAGCTTTGACAAGTAAGCACACTTCCATCTGTCTCAAGTTGTAGCAACATGCTGTTTGCCAAAGCTACGCTCCTGGTTCCTAACTGGGCGCAATTTAGGGAGCAGCCTGCTTCTCTTATCCTTACCTATCATCCCAGTTCTTTGCTAGGATTTTAGGTTGCAAGTTGTTAATTTCTATTAAAATGTCAATTGCAAAACTCCTGTGCAATTTAGGATTACTTGGCTATTTCTTCCTCTGCTGCAACTTGCGCTGCTTGCACAGTGGGAACATCCTTTAGCCTCAAGATCCTAATCCAAATAGGGACAAAAGGGTGGAGATGACATCCAGACTGCAGGGCTGAGGTTCACAAGTCCTGGTTCTTGGCCCTTCAGGGACATGGTTGGAGAGAAAGGTGGCTCCCTTCTGGCCTGCTACATACCCAGGTCTTTCCCCAGCATCAAAGTGGGAAGTGGATGAGGTGTGCATGCTGGAAGCTTGAAAATTGTCTCTGATACTGCCATTCACACATACCTAAAGCTTTTTCCTTTTAAGCTTCGAAGGCTGTAAAAATGTAATCCAACTCCAAAGTTTTATGGCATAAGGATGTATTCTGTTACGCTTCCATCAGATGTATGGGAATAACTAATTTTCGTCACTATATCTACTCAGTTTTAATATCAAAACCTGTGTCTGACAACAGAGTTTGTTTCTACTCCTTGATTGCTAGTACACATGTGCCTACTTTCCAGTCATTATCCAAGTTGCTTCAAATTTACCTCAAATACTGCAATTTAGAGCACAGTTATTTTTATCAACACATTTAATGAAACTTGTTAGTTCAGTGCAACTAGTTAAGAATACTTGTTTTGCATCTGTCTACTCATGTATGTACCTAGATAATGCACATTTCTAGAGGCTAAATTAATTTATAATGAAAAATTGCTATTTGGTATGAAAATTTTAAGCTTATAATGAGACTTAAAGTGATTTGCAGGTGAGGATAAACATCTTTATATCCTCAGTCCCTTTTCTAGTAAATCTGACAACTTTTTTCTTTAATTCTCAATGGTAGCTCGTATTTTGTACAATGTTTGTATTCTTGTTTAAAACAACTCTTACAAAAGCTGGAATTCACAATAGGAATGAGCTGTCTTTAAAGATTGCTGGCTTTCAGGCAGCCAGTGCTGATAGTAAGGTGTGTGCTGATCTGAGCAGTGCTAGCACAAGTGCTGGGCAGGGGCGGCCCCACAGAAGCTTTGCAATGCCAAACACCACCATGCATTAGTGAAATTCTTTGGTTTACAAGTGTGGCTAATGACAATTAAATTGAGGAAGACTATGGGCTTCTCATCCTGTCCACAGAAATGTAGAGTGACAAAGATGCTTTAATTTTATTTTTTTTAAGGTGTAGGATACCTTTTGAGGGGATTTTTACACTGGGTTTGATGGGTAATGAGCAAAGGAAAGCATCTGTCAAAATTACTTCAAAACTACGAGTAGCGTGCTATTTCAAATGGCAAAAGAGTTCCTTAGAAAAAAGGTACTAATGACCTTATGAAAAATAGCTATGATCTCTTTAGAAGTGAGTATGAAGTTTGGAGCTGTGTTCTGTGTGGATATGGATTCCTGTCAGACAACTAAACACTGAAAAGCTCCTACAACCCTTGAAAAACCTCTCCATTCAGCTTATCCATTAACAAAGATTCTTCAGATTTTGTTGATCTTAAATTCATTTGGTGCTTCTAGAACTAAAAGAGTGATAAAATTCACTGGTTTATTTGGCTAAACCTTACCTGTGGTAACACTTTATGTGATCGCCTGGCAGCTGGTAGGTGTTGGAAGGAACTGAAGTTTTAGATAGCTGGAAGAGGCATGAGCTGAAATCTTACCAACAGGCAAACAATTTTCAGAAATCTGTCTCATTAAAAATTACTGGGTTTGATATGCAAAATACAAAGCTATACATCTTAAAAAGAACAACTAAAAGTGTCATACTTTCAGTGTTTTATTATGTCTATATTGTGGGTTTATGCTTTTTTAGCAAGCTGTCCAGCAAGAGTTATTAGAACACGCTGTTTCTTGCTTAAAAATAAATTACTAATTTAACATATTAAAGGCAGGATTTAGGAAAGAGCTTAATTTCTCAGCTATTTGGACTTACTTTACTCTTTTTGAATTATTAGTGAACTTCCTATTTCTTCATTTTGGGTATGTATATGAGAGGCTGGTTATTCACCAAGGAGTCAGTGGCCAGGTTTTCGTTGGCGTCTAGGTAAAAATATTGAGCAATTAGTGAAGGAGTCATACCATGCCTTTCCCTGCCTGTTATCATCTGTTTTAATTTGTACTTTATAGCCCAACTAATAGCAGAGGGAGGGCTGAATCTCTCAACAGACTGATTTACTTTAAGTGTGAACATAGAGGGTCCATGTACCTTTGAGTAAGGGTGAAAGCTGAATTACTGTAAAAGGCACCTCCCATGGCAGGGCAAAAGGTGCCTCTACGTGCCGTCCTGCTTAACTGTTGATTTTCAGACCTGTTGGAAAGGCTTTCAAGGTAAATCCTTCCTGCTGTTCTGTTCCTCATGTTCTTGATCTTATGCAAAAAAAAAAAACAACACAAAAACTCACTGACAAAACCTCTGGTACAGGAGATAACGATTTAAGTGACCTCTCAGCAATATCGCAAAAGAAAACAAAGATGACAGGAAAAGAAAAAAAAAAAGTCTATGTGGTAAGACAGTCTCCTTTTGCAGAGAAGTAACTAGGAAAAGACTAGAGAAGGACCATAGTGGACATAAGAGCAACCAGCTATTGCAGGTCCTTTGGAGGATCCCCAGAGCCACTGCTCCAGCCCCTCAGTTCATGCACTCAGGTCACAATTAGGTGCTCAGAGTGACACTTTCTACAATAAGACTTACTCCCATTTTCTCTATAATCCGTGTCTTTAGACAAGAAGGACAGGAATCCCAGGAATTTACTTTCTCCTAAATGGGGGTGTGGATGAGGTCTTCCCTTGGTAGTCCACCACTTGAGGTGAAATCTGCTGTAGGAACTGCATGGCACTGTAGTGAGGTACAAACACGTACCTGTTCCTTGTGGGCACAGGATCAGTATGGGTATGCTGATGCTACACGAAGTCTACCCTGCTCTGTTGCAGATCAAGGCATGAAGTGTGTCTGTTCACACTACTACAATGAGTAGATTATTGCAGTATTTGCTTAGGCATAGTTTTGAAAGCAGCTCTAAAACTTCAAAAAATGACACCTTAAGCATATTAGATTGCCCTTTCGAAAAAATACCATATCCAACCAGTAAGTGAGACTGCCAGATTAAAGCTATTTTGATGTCACAGGATTTAAGCCCTGGAGGGGAGGCACAAAGCATCCCTGACACAATGGTCAAACAGGTTTCAGAACATCATGGAGAGATATCCCTTTTGCTTTATGAGTGTTGAAGTCCCGTGCTGAAGGAGCAGAGAAGGTGGCTGCATGGCCTCATCCCTAACAGTTCATTTCCATCAGCAGCCCCTTGTAGTAGTCGTAATTCAGGACACACCTGAATCCCTGTGCTTTCCCACAGCAATGTGCATGTTAGTTCAGAAACAGCAGCCCACCAAGTGGACAAGCCCACCAGGACAAGTAAATCAGATGTAATTAGCTTCTCCATTTTCTCTTCTCTGTTCACATTGGCTCTGCAAAGCCACAGCTGGCTCCCAAAACAAGAGGTGCCCTTTTGGCTTTTCTTAAACATCTTCTATAGCCTCCATCCATTGAGAGCAGCCAGGCTGAGGGTGTATGGACTTCTTTGCTGACTGGCTGTGGTTTAAAGACTAGCTAATGGCTTTCAGAATCAAAAAACCAAACAGAAGTGATGCCGGGGGTCATGTTACAGGAATTTATTAGTTTGATCCTTCATCCTGAACTGTGGTAGGGATTGTAGTAGATACCACATTAAAAGCTCACTGAAAGCTATACAGTGAGACAAAGCAAGCAAGGAATATCGACCAGGTACGCCAAAGGGGTGCTTGGAGTTAGAGGCAATTCTGTAAAAGCTATTTAGACGATATTGACATCCTACAATGTGGATAGTTATTTTGAAACCAATATTCAGCAGGTTTATAGGCTAAATATAATTCCCCCATCTCAAAACCTAGATGAGCTCTAAATGTGCATATAAAAATCAATCTCAAAGGAAGGGAGAGTAAAACAGCTCTTGAGAAAACATCTAAAGAACTGGAAGGGGGATCTGGGAGAAGTGCAGGAGGTCCTTCAAACCCCAGAGTGTCCTCAAATGCCAGGTGTAAGTTAAGAAATTGATACTACCTTGAGGTTGGTTGTTCTTGCCTCTTGCTGTGAAGTACGGTGCTTTTCCTTTGTGGTGTGATCCAGGCAGAGCAGGTCGCACATGGCTGGAGCTACTGTCTCTTCTGCTCGTACCTGTGACACATCTTTGTAGCTCTCAGATGACCAGGGAATCAAAGGGGCTTCTGAGAGCAAATCCCAAACTTTGCAGGATGGAACCTACTTTGCTAACTTTTCGTGAATTGTGATAGTTAAGCTGTGGCATGAATTTCCAGATAAGTAGCTTCAACTTGACTCAGCTCGTTTGCTTGGTTATTCCTATTGAGTTGGGGTGGTGGTAGTGGTTTTGTTTAATTCTACGAAGTTGAAGTTGCCCTCTGGTATGAGAATCCCAGATAATCAGCTTTGCTGTTCTTTGTATTTCACTCTGCTTAATTCAGATCTTTATTATTGCAAGAACTACTTGATGAGTTAAAAATTGTAGCTGTTTCTTTTCAAGTTCAGGAATAATTACAAAAAACGATGCCAAAGTTTCTTAAGACTACTATTATAAAGTTCCTGTAAGTAACTAAGATGTTAGACATCTGAAAATGCCTGGGTTGTACTCCAGAAAAAAAGAAAAAGGCTTAGAAAATGAATAATGTTATTGCTTACTCCTGAACATAATATATGTAGTGAGGTATCTGTGCAGCTGTTTGCATGTGTCTCATGAACCCTGTGTGTGATTTATAATCACTTCTGGGTCTCATCGTTACCACATAGCCCCTTCTATTAAAAAAACATGATCACTATGTAATTAGTTATGGTGTTGTCATTTGTAAAAGCAAAATGTTGTTCCCTGCCTAAAGGGAGATGGGGAGAGCTGTAAACATGAAATATCAATGCTACCTATGGGATTCAATTGCTATTTTCCAATAGCTGTGGTGCTTGACAGCATATTGCTCTAGTGTGGATGTTTCAGGAACATGAGGCATGATGCCTAGCTGTGATTAAAAGCTAAACCACACGCTTTCATTTGGCTCCTTTCTAAATCAGGTATCACTCGATGTTGCATCCTTGCAGCATCCTCCAGGGACCAAAGGAGTGCTTGTGCTGATGGGAGCAGGAGAACATCCCCTATGGGAAAGGGGAACCCATCCCTAGGGCCATTCCCTGTGGTCCTCGCTCCCAGCGCCTCTCCAAGCAATGTGACCAACTTCAGGGGGCTCAGGGCAGCCACTTCCACCCTCTATATGGCAAGGAAGGGCACTTCTGGTATGGCACAGACAGCCATTGAGGGAAATCCTAACGTTATCCTGCAGTGATCTGCCTATTACCCTCAGAGGGCTGAGGTTTGGACCTCAAAGCCTTTACTTCTTCCCCATGTAACACACCAGCAAAGCATCTCCTGGTGGTGGTGATGTGCCCACAGTTAGCCTTTACCTTTTCCTCGGGGAAAAAACCAAACTGAAAATTACATCAAACCAAATCCAGTCCCAACTGTGTTTGTTCTTACTATGGATCTTCCAGTCCTAAGATGGCATTTCTTTATCAGAACTGTTTGCTTTTCAGCTGAAAAAATGGAAAGCCTAGCTTGGAAAAAAGACAGTCCTTAGCTCTTGCCCTTTGCAGATAAAACCTGCTTAAGGTTTGCAAACCTAGTTAAGATTATTAAAATTGATGCTATTTTACTGAAACGTCTGAAGCTTCAGGAAGCTCAGAACCCACCGCACTGGGCTCTGCACAAAAGGTCTCTTCTGATCAAATGGGCAGAGGCCTCTGATACCGCTCCAAAGGATCCCCGTGGCTTTTCTGACTTACTTTAAATATGCCACAGAGGGGATTAGAAAGGAAACTTTGCACTGTCTATCTGTCTTGGACTGCAAGTGAGTCTTTCTGGAAACTACTCGAACTCTTCGCTGTGGACAGGCTGCTCAGATGTTGGTTTCCTGTGAACTGTTCCTTCACAAAGTTGGGACCCCAAGTGCTATTGATGCCTCTCCTCAGACATTCACAGATCAGAGATCAAAGCATTCCCAGGCTGTTTTTTTCAGCCTTAGGGCACTGCATAAGGCTTGTAACATCAACTTTTAAAAGAGAATGGCCTTAAAATGCCACGTCTTTAAATGAAAAATGAACTTTTTAATGGACATTGGCAATAACCCGTAAAAGAGGCTGGTTTGTTTAGAAATGATTCCCATTCCCTGTGCCAATGGGAAGATCTATTACTTATCTCAGAGGAAGTACCAATATCTGCTGTGTTAAAAGCACATCTGCTCAGCAGGGGTAGAGGGGGCAGGCACAGAGGTCACCCCTGGAGAGCATGGCAAAGGGTGTGGATAAGCAGGTGTAAGAGACTGTGGAGTGTGTTAAGAGGCCCTTGGTACAGGGCATCCTGTGGCGCGTTCTGCTCTCCTGCCCCATGCCAGCCCTGGTTGACCTCCTTCAGCATGGAGGGTTCCTGAGCCCAAGGAATGGGACCCATCACTAGATTCATAGTCTCTGCTCTAAATATGAAGGTTTTTTCCTACTCTTTCCATGACATTCTGCCCAGATTCTGTACCATGAAAGTTCAGAGCTGTCCCAGAGCCCTGGGATGGTGTGCTGGTGAATAGCTTGTCTGAGCAAGGCTTTAAGTGCATTTTCTTCCCCTTGCCAACAAATGGGACAGACAGCTCCTCCTGTTAGGCTTTGGACTACAGGCCTTGCAATGCCTGCTCCCACGCCTGCCTGCATGACCTGGGAGGCATTACTGGTAATACAGCAGGGGCCAGACGAGCACTTCCAGGAGCCTTCTGCATGCTTTCCAATCTGCTGGTAACTCACAGCAGCCGGCGTCGTCTGGCTTTGCACTAATAGCAGCTTTTGCTTCCAACCGGAATCCCATTACAAACTTCCTCTCTGAATCAAGCTGATATTAAATAAAAAAACCCCTGCCTTAGTAATTAGTCAAAATTAACAAAGATTATAGACTTACACATTTAGAGTGATAGACGGCTCACTCGAGGAAAGCAGCAATGGGTATGTGTGCTGGTTTTGGCTGGGGTAGAGTTAATTTTCTTCATAGTAGCTGATATGGGGCTATGTTTTGGATTTGTGCTGGAAGCAGTGTTGATAAGGCAGAGATGTTTTCATTACTGCTGAGCAGCGCTTACACAGAGTCAAGGCCTTTTCTGCTCCTCACACCACCCCACCAACGAGCAGGCTGGGGGTGCACCGGCACTTGGGAGGGGACACAGCGGGGACAGCTGACCCTGGCTGACCAAAGGGATGTTCCACACCATATGACGTCATGCTCAGCATATAAAGCTGGGGGAAGAAGAAGGAAGGAGAGGACATTCGGGGTGATGGCGTTTGTCTTCTCCTGTAGCTGTTGCGTGTGATGGAGCCCTGCTTTCCTGGAGATGACTGAACACCTGTCTGCTGATGGGAAGGAGTGAATGAATCTCTTTGTTTCACTTTCCTTGCGTGCATGGCTTTTGCTTTACCTAATAAATTGTCTTTAACTCAACCCATGACATTTCTCACTTTTACCCTTCTGATTCTCTCCTCCATCCCATCAGGTGTCTGCATGTGGCTTAGTTGCCAGCTGGGGTTAAACCATGCCAATATGGCAAGGGTTTGAAGACCCTCCTAAACACAGTTAATGGGGAGAAGGTGGTGGCTAAATGTGAGACAGGTGTTGCGCCTTGGAGCAGGCAGATGGACATGGGTATTCATCAGAAATACGTGTCTGCTGCTGGCACAGAGTCTCCCCTCGGGAGCTGCAGCTGCTCCACCCTGGCCTCACCCCAGCACTGGTGGGCAGCCTCACTCCTTACCCCCACCCTGAACGCCCCTGCCCCAGCCCTCTTTTTTGGGGGTAAGAGGAATTACTGGCACTGAGAAAAACAAAACCCTCGCTGTGCCTCACCAGCAGCACTGCAGCATCATGGTGATGGCTGATGCTTCAAGTCCCCTGGGCTTGTACAGTTGGTCATGTAGTGCCCCTGCCCTTGGCCTCGGTCCATGCATGCCTACAATCTCTAAGCAGGAAAATCAAACTAGAGCAAGAGAGAAAGGACATGAAAGTGACAAACAATTGTTTTGTTTGTTTTATATTTTCTGCTTTTTCCCCAGAATTTCTTAGTTCAGGAATGCAAGTGGAGTAGGGGACTAGGTAAGGAGGAGCTTAATGAAGCGAGCTTTGATCAGGGAAGATGAAAGAAAAGAGATGGAGGAACAGAACATGTGCTTTGTCACGGGATGGCCCTTTCTTACATGCATTGAGGGCAGCATGCTGCTAGATCCACCGGAGAGCAGGGGGTATGCTGGGCAGCTGGCTTATCAAGGTATAAGGCTGTCCTCTTTTTGCAGGATAGCCACCTCCTGAGTTGCAGTTGTCCTGCTTTGGGGTGTAGGTTCAGTGCTGATGAAACCAAATGTGCTCCATGACCAAACTGGTTTTCTGCATCTTGAACTTACATGGTTCTGAGATGCTGGAAAATGCCACCGTTTCCTTCTCTCTACGCTCATCTGAGTTTTCTCAGCTGTTAGCAGCACAAAATCGTAAGTGACATTTCCTGTAAGAAGACTCTTCATAAACAGATGTGCAATAATTTCAGGATCATCCTTCTTCTAGTGTACCCTTACATGAATTTTCTTCAAATCCTTTGGATGGCTAATTCCTCTGAATCCCATATAAAAGAATATGGTGATTCATTATTAAAATAATCATCATTATACTGGCTGCACATAGCTTAATCTTTCAGCAAATAAAGAAGTAATTGAAACTTGCTATTATCAAACCAGACCAAGTTTGTTCAGAAGAAAAAAATAATTCTGTTATTTTTGTACAAATTGGTATAATGAGCTGTCTCTGTGCTATTATCTCTGAGCATTAACTGGCTCTATTATGCGGGATAATACTCAGAATAATTATTACTTATCCACATGTGCATACGTTGAGTAATAAAATAATTAGACCTTTTAAAACAGAGGAGAGAAAAGATTCCATTTACTGACTTTCTGATTACAAGGTTGGAATAAATTATGTGATATTTTATCAGTGTGTCGAACCAGTACATGCTGGTTTTATTGATATTGGTAGAGGCTGTTCATAAGGTATGTATTTTGTCAAATTCTAGAATGAGTGGGGATTTACATAAGAATGTGAAGGATCTGGGCTGTTGAAATTCAGAGGTGGATGAAGACTGCTGAGGATAGTGTGCTTTTTCTAAGAACAGCCTGCTCCTGCTACATGCAACTGCCTTTGATGCAAGGGCTTGCAACATGCGTCCCGTGGCAGCTTGTATGTAGGGAGAGTGGGATGTGCTGAGGCTCTTGCAGAGATGGAGGCTTGTCCCTTTGCTCCCAACTGGGTGGAAGCTCATCTCTTCTCTGGGTGAAGGGCTGGTCCCTTTGCTCCCGGCTGGTCAAACTCTTCCTGCAGCACGGCGAGCAGAGCCCACCTGGCAGCTCAGGTGGATGTCTCGTGCTGTGTGGGCCCAGCCATTACATCTCAGAAAAGATGTCTGGACTTTTGGATTCTACCTGAACAACACATTCTCCTGAAATAATGCACTTTCATGGAAGCTACTTACCTAGGGACCCTTTGTGCTTAGGCTTTGATCTCTGCTCAATCTCCCATCTGCATGGTGTGGCAGCTGTAGTCTTCTGTTTCACATGAGTGCTGGGACAACCGAAGTGGTAATAGTGCTAAAAATGGCGATACACCACTGTACAGAAAGGTTAAGAGCTCCAGGCCCGATACCTTGGCAAAACCCTACACACTGTCTTTCAGACATGCCCAAAGACATCCCTGGTCTCTGTAGGAGAGGGGTGGGAAGCCCACAGCTGTCAGCCCTGGAGCAGGACCTGTGGGGCGACACAGGGCAGACCCCTCCGGCTCCAAAGGGCTCTTCAGAGTTGGGAATCAAATCAGTTGCTGAGCACATATGGGTTAGGGATTGTCTTTTAACATGATTGCAAAAGCAGACAGACCCTGGGGATCATCAAAGTCTCCTTACTGTATCGGCCCATATGAAGTGGAACCTATGGGAAATGGATACTGCAGAGGACAATATCAAAATACTGTAGTGGGGGGGTGAGCAGGACTTCGGGCTTCCCCTTTTCAGCTGTTGCTCATTATTTTCAAGAATTGCTTTTTTTTGTATCATACACCGAATGCTCTTGCCTTCACTCACCCTCCTTCATCAGCAGGCTGACCAGAGCCAGGATGGCCATTCATTCTAGGACTGTGATTGATTTTGCTACATTTGCCATCTCAAGAGCATGACCTTCCGATTTGCATATACGTTGCACAATGGTCCTGAGGAATGGTAGTGGGTGTTATCCATTGCTCGATGGATAATGATTTTAAGGGGGGGTTGTCTGTTTGTCTGTTTGTTTAGGACACCTCAGGAATAGCGGAACAATGTCAGATAATGAAGAGAAACCAATTCATCTCTTGCTCTCTTGCAAATCCCAGACACTGGGTTAATCACACAAATGATTAGGAGCTTGAAGCAGACTGGTGGAAGATTTTAATTCTGTTTGTTGAGAGTTGTAAACATAATTGATTTACATTTTTCTCCAATAAGTTAATTTGAGAGAGTGTTCCCATTGTGAATAATATCAGACCCAAGGCTATACGGCTTACAAATCTCAATGACTCCACTGGAGAAAATACAGATCACTCCTTACTACAAGAGATGAAAAGGATAAAGACTAATGACTGGTAAATGTTGGCTTCCTGTAAACAGAAAATTACCAAATCTAACGAATGCTATACATTAGCACTGTAACACAAGAAGCAACATGCTCTCCATTATCCCTGATAAGTTAATGGATCAGTGCTGAAATTAAAGAAAATAATTAAAGAAAATCTTCTTTGGAAGCAAAGTCTCCAGCTTGATTCAAAACAGTTTTGGATTTAAAACCTTCTGTTTCCTAGAAATATTATAATTAACTGAAGGTTTGGTGTATGAAACATTTTTCCTTCGCAAGATGTAGATTGGCTGAAGATGAAGATCCCTACAGAAGGGAAACCTTTTAGATAAAATCTTCTGCTTTAATTTTGGTGGAGTAAGAGAGAGGGAGGGAGGGAGCTGAGGACTGAAATGCAGCAGACACAGATTCAAGCTTCTGCTGATTCAGCATATCTCAGTCTTCACTGGTCTGACCTGTCCCTGATGTGTATTATGTTTTTTTTTTTCTAGAAAAGTTCTCTTTGTCAATTCTGTATGGAAACAGATCATGTGTGATTTTTTTTTTTTAGTGAAGGAGAATTCTTGTTTTCTGGCCAGCCATGAGCTTCCCAATGAGAAGACAGGGAAAACACAGATGCTGTGAAAGATTCTTTGCATGCCATTGTTACCTACTGTTTGTGTTGCAGGGTGAAAGAGCTCAGAGACTAGAAGGGCTCAGAATTTGGTTTCATCAAAAAATGCTAAAAATTCCATAACTAGCAAAACAGACCCCAAGCCCCACAAACACTGTTGGTACAAAAGTACCCTTATCAGCATGATACAGGCAATTGGGTGAAGAGAGCCAAAGAGAAGGCCTTATTCACAGTCAAAAGAAGTTGAATTAAATAATGCTTCAGAGCATTTAAACAAATATTAATAATTGCAAATGTGGAAAAAAATTCTTTTTGACGCAGCCTAATCGTGGTGACAGGCAAAATAATTTCCCTTCTTAATGTGATTAATGCAGGTCAGGGTTTGCCATGTGCTTTTGCAAGCATGGCTTGCATTAATCACATGGACGTTGCAAGCATCTCTGCCCTTGCCAACCCTCACATCCATGCCTCCTGCAGTGGGGCAGCCGGTCTGGAGCACTCAGCCTTGCTCACCCTGCCAGGTGAGCTCCTTTGGTGCAGGATGCTTGGGATCCCAAGCCTGTCTTCTTAGGGAAAAAATTTTCTCATCATCTTCTGCTGGTGAAAACATATGAGGAATGGACTTTCTAGTAGCAAAACTCGAAGACATTTGCTATCACTTTTGATCTTTAGTTTCTTGTCAGTATTGCTACAAAAGCAGCTCACCTGCATAGTACCTTCTAAATATCCCTAGTAATCTTAGCCCTTTAAGAGTCCAAATTTATATCCAAATCCCTTATATATTTGCTAGTAACTGAACCATAAAATGATTTTTAATGTCATTATGAAGGTACAATTAACTACCATTGTAAATCTGATTATTTCTGGACTAAGTCTCTGAAAAAGGGGAAAATGGTAATTTTGAAATGCATCTTAAAATTCTGCTGCTTCACTAGAGAAGACAGGCTGGATATTTTCTGCCTCATCCAGCAAATCTTAGGAATTTCACTGTGGATGCCATTAGGATGCGCTGGATGGAAGTGATGTGAGTGGTGCTGGCGTAGGTGCATGGAGGGTGGGCGAGTGGTCTTAGCACCTTCTCTTCTGCCAAAGCTGCAGTGTGAAGGATGCCAGGTTCTCCAAACTCCCATCTTTCCAAACACAGGAAGCACTAATTACTTCTTAGCTCAAGGATCCTGGCCAGGACACCCAGAAACAACAGGGTATGGACTGTCATGAGAAGTGGATGAATATTAAAATTGTTGTCGTGGAATGCAGATTAACATTAATGAAATGTTAACATTTTAGTAAGTAATGAAAGAAACAGTAAAGGACTTTGTGCTGCGAAATTGTGTCTAAAGTCAGTGCTGACTGACTGCTAATCACGGGGTTAGACAAGGTGCAGGTTCAAGGACTTGTCCAACATTGCTGGCCTGAGACAGACACAGATCCCATCCTTTCCCATTTCCTAGAAATATGCAGTGATTTTTTTCTAAACTTCACCTTCTCAGAGACGTGATAATAGTTACCCCACCCTTTTATAGATTTGTAGGGTCCTGTCTAGCTCAAATTAAATAGAGAAGGTTCTCAGAATCTGCAGCCATATTTGCAACATGGCCTAACTATGTTTCATTCTGTTTTTCTTGCTGTGAGTTTGATGGCACCTGATCTGTACAAAACATGCCCCAGTCTTTGTGTCATATTTTCCCCATTTGGATCTAGTTTTCAAAATCAACTTTACTCATGAAATGATGACAATGGCATATATGTTCTGAGTAGCTTGCTGGTAACCAGATGTCAGCTTTGCTTAAGATGAGGAACATGGATCTGGCCTAATTTCCACTGTGAAACCAAGTGACTCCTCGTGCCCTTGGAAAATAGGATCCTCATTTATATTGATTAGAATCATAGAATCATAGAGTGGTTTGGATTGGAAGGGGCCTTTAAAGGTCACCTAGTCCAACCCCCCTGCAATGAGCAGGGGCATCTTCAACTAGATCAGGTTGTTTAGAGCCTGTCCAACCTGACCTTGAGTGTTTCCAGCAATGGGGCATCCACCACACCTCTGGGCAACCTGTTCCAGTGTTTCACCACTCTTACTGCAAAAAATTTCTTCTTTATATCTAGTCTAAATCTACCCTCTTTTAGTTTAAAGCCATTACCCCTTGTTTACTACAGGCCCTGCTAAAAGGTTTGTCCCCATCTTTCTTATAGGCCCCCTTTAAGTACTGAAAGGCAGCAATGAGGTCTCCTTGCAGTCTTCTCTCCTCCAGGCTGAACAACCCCAACTCTGTCAGTCTTAGCTCATTTAGAAACAGGTTTACAGCCCTTTGCTTTGTTTAGCAGCCCCAAGCTTCTGATGTTTTTTCCTTATATGAGCAAATTTTTATTGCCCCTGATGATTCTGATGACTCTTGCAGCACAGGGAGCCAGTGGCTTGGCTCTTCTGAAGCTGTGCTAGCTGGAGGCTACTCTGCATGCTTGTCTGGATCAAAGTGCTTCAGCAGTGCCCTGATTCACAGATCAGCTCACTAAGCCTCACGTTGTGTTCCTTGGGAAAAGGCAGATTTGTCTTCCTGCAGAGATGGGTCATATCCAGCATAACTCATTCATCAGTGCTTTCTGACGGGACAATATTTCATTGTCAGAAAAGAAAAACATTTTTAAAACTGTCCTTCACCAGATGAGCTGTTGCCCCAGGCTATTCATCATAGTGATTCATCACAACTTCATTTCTTTTGGGAAGTACTTTCACTGCTGCTCTAGACCCTTGTGTAGCAGTATTTGTCAGGTGGGGTGGGATGGCTTGTTTCACGGGGAGCATTCAAAGGATACTGAGATATATGAAAACATGGAATTATTGATTATCTTCTACCCCAGATTTCATATGAGTTTGTGCAGACAGATGAATGCATGCAATGTGCCTTGTTAATCAGTTTCTTATAATGGTACAAGTTTTTCATGGCTGAAAGCACCGTGTTTGCTCATGGTCAGCCCAAGAGCAGCTTTGGAGGATGCTGGCTTTTGTAACACTTCCATTTGCAATCTATGCCTCAGAAATTGTGGAAATCTGCTAATTAAATAGGTGTCATATCTGTGCTTTCTATAGCCCTTCAATATCATCAGCCTATGCCCCATAGGTCTTGCACTGCTTTTCATCTGTAGTTTTACTAATTGTTTGAGACAGTGGAACAGAAGCTCTGGAAACAAGGGCTGGGAATCAGTAGGGCTCTTTTCATGGCCTTTTACAGCTTAACCAGCTGCAAAGCCCAGAAAGGACTTAGGAAAAAATTCCAAAACACCCACCCTGTCATCCCTCCTCTAATCTTTCATCATTTGCTTGCCCCTTGTAAAAGTCAGCCTTGAAGATTAACTCGCATGGAGAAGTGCTGAGAGAGGGCCTCATCCCCAGACTGACAGCATGCCAGCTGAGCTGTCAGCAGCACCAGCACTGGTCCCCGGAGCTCAGGGTGTGCCTTCAAGGGAAGGAAGAAGCCCCATCTCCAAGCTCACCCCATCACTACTTCTGCAGCTCAGGGGAGACCTTATTGCTCTCTACAACTACCTGAAAGGAGGTCGTAGTGAGGTGGGTATTGGTCCCTTCTCCCAAGTAACAAGCAATAAGATGAGAGGAAATGGCCTCAAGTTGTGACAGGGGAGGTTGGGAAAATTTCTTCAGTGAAAGGATTGTCAGGCACTGAGACAGGGTGCCAAGGGAAACAATTTACTGACCATGGACATATTTAAAAGACATGTAGATGTGGTGGACTTAGCAGTGCTAAGTTATTGGTTGGACTTGCTGATATTAGTCTTTTCCAACCCAAACAATTCTATGATTCTATGGAAAGGCTAGGGGATGTAGCCCTAGTTGTAGCTGTAGGGTTCAAGGGCGGGACTTCTCCTCCCTGTGAGGCAGCACTGAAGGCACGCTGATCCTTCATGCTTGTGAGGGACTGCACCATCCTGCAAAGATGACTTACTGCCTGTTTTGGAAACTATCTTGTAATAGATCCACCTTCTGTCAGTTGAGGCAACTGCATGGGTGAAAGATGAGTTCTGTTGTGAGGAGCTTAAAATACTCACAGTCCAGGTCAGCTTCTGCTGGTTGGAACAAAGAAGGAATAAAATGAACCATTGGGTCCACTGCTGGTGAAGGTGCATTAGTGCAGGGCAGTACAGGAACCTGGGAGAAAAAACATATTCCTGGCAAAATGCCAGCCTTTGGGATGCCAGTGCGTGGGGATGAAGTTGCTTTTGCCTCTCCGGATTGGAGCTGCTGATTGTTATGGACAGGCTCAAGCAACTTGGTTGAAGGTGGTGTTGTCATCCCTAGTGAGCAGAGATGTCATGAGAGGAGCATGCAATCCAGGCTCCAGGCACAGCTCTCCCTCCTGGTGATAAGGAGGAAAGCAGGACGAGACCGACACATATGTTTTCTTCAGAGTCCTTGTATTGTCTCTCTTCCTCTCACGGACCTAACGCGCCAAAGCGCTGGGCTTGCCTTGGTGCATTTTATAGCTGAATATAAAACAGAGCAAGGGAGAAGTCTACTGAGCATTCAGACTGATGCAGAGATAATGAGGTGAGAAGTACCATGGTGTACCTTGGTCTGGATGAAATGGTTCAGATTACTCTAAAATCAGCAGCATGAAATAAAGCTGCAAGATAAATGTACACAGTGGAACTAGCTCATAGCAAGGTCTGACATAGGGGTACCTCATCTGCCATTGATACATGTCTTCATCAAATTACTTTTACAGTAACAGGTATTTCTGGAAATTTATCTCTAACATAAGAGTGAAAAACTTATCCCAGTGAAGAAACTACTTGCAACGGTTGCAGACATGTATTGATCCTTGGAAAAGTGTTGTGAAGAGGCAGGCATCCAATACCAGAACAGACTTGCTCTGATCTACAGAGGTGAGTCAGTTACCTACAGTCTTAAATATTGATAATTTAAGCAATATCTAGAAATCCTCGCTCGTTTTTTGCAGAAGAAAACCACCCACTGATTCCCAGTTTGATTCAGATTTTTTTCAGTCTAGTTTTTTTATTCTCTTAATAAAACAAGAATAAGAGACCAAAAATACCAAAGCCCTTGCAGCATGGCCAATTGTGCCCACTGCCCAAAGGTGTACTTAAACAGACAGTTCTAGCTGCCTTTTTCTACCTGCTTAAAGTAAGTAAGCAAAGTCAAGTTGCCATCGGTTTTTAAGGTGATTATCTCTGTGTAGTTCTGTTTTGAAGAGCTGAAATTAATTTTATTTTCCAACACAATGGCAATGGTTATGTCCTCAAAAAATGTATATATGTATCAATTCTTTTTTTAAGATAATTGCGTTTTTTGCTAATCATGAGCTGAAGTAAGTAACCTGCAGGATGCAAGCAATGCTGTATATTTAATAAAGTCTAAAGAAATAAATAATTGACCTTTTGTGAGGGATTACTCTTGAGTAAAGAAGAGATATTACAATGATTTATTTATTTAATTTCTAAACAAATTGTAGCTACTGAAAATGGAACACATACTTAAGCTGATACCAATAAGCACTGGATATTAATCAGTGGAGACTTCTTATTTCTAACTATAAAATCTCATTCAGATAGACGCATTAAATTAAGTGGGATTAAAATCTGTGCTTCACATAAACATCCGTTTACAACTGAATAGGGATGGTTTGCAACCCATCCTAATGTACATCCCTGGAGTATGACCGTGGTACTGATGTCTAATTTTGGTTGTTGCTGGAAGCAGTTCTTCCCACTCTAATATCCTAATTTACATTTATTTTAATAGCAGATGATTCCTAGGTATTCATTAGTCTAGTTTCTGAAACAATCTTTTTGTTGTTTTTTCTTATATGAAGCAATTAATAGAATTAATATTTTGCATAATGTGGAAAAAAGATGATGAGGAAAAGTACCTCAAGTCAGGTATGAATTTTGTAATTAAGCTGAGAGCAAAACCAGCATATACTGAATCTCAGTCATCTGTATGGATCTGCTTTTGGATCAACCATCTCCCCCTTGCTTACTTCAAATCAGGTGCAGATTTTGCTAGTGTCACTGCCACAGATTCAGATCTTCCCCATTCACCCTTTCCTGAGATGTCAGCTCTAAGTGAGCAAACCCAGTGAAAGTAAAACTAGACAAAAACACTTAAATGAGGGAAAAACTCTTTGTGCATTTTTAAAGAACCAGAAGTGAAAAGCAATCCCTTCAATCCAATGTGTTATACAAACTGAGTATCAGCATAATGGAGTAACTTGGGTTACCTGTTGCCTCATTTGTACACGTCATGGGAAGAGTGGCAATAAAGCGTATTTCACACCAAAGAAGTCAAAGGCCCAGCTGGAGAATCTTTCTGCTATGAGCTTGTGTATCGCCTCACGATCACCAACCTGGCCAAATATCTGTTTCACTGGTATGCACGGAGTGAGTGTTTTGGAACCACCAATTTTGCAGACCATTGGACACTGACCAAGCATCAGCTTGATTCTTTTAGAAGATTTATTTTTAAAGATTTTTCAAAACAGCAAATTCAACTGCCTTTAAAACTAATAAAAGAAACACTTAAATTGAAATGCCTAATTTACAGTCTGCAGGACTTGTGTTGTAAACTTATAGGTCTGAACAAATTTTGAAACAATTCTTTGTGTGCTTCACTTTTCTTTCCCATACTGGGGCAGGAAGATTTTATTCTGGTGAAGCACAAGAAGTGCCATGAAAACAGCACTGTCTTCAGTAAAAAAGCCCTTGTAGATTGAGACTCACAGAAGGAGAAATATCTATAATTATTACCTTTCAAGACAGAGAGAAAAAGTCAAACAGCAACACTAATGGCATGACAGCAGTTGATAAGTTCAACCTTTATATGAATGAGTTCAGTGAGAGCAACAAGCTAAAACTCCGGGGTGAAACATCTAGCAATGACACAACTGGCACTCCGGTGGTACAAGAGAACATAAGTTACATTCAGCTTACAACTACGGTGCTATGAAATACTCTTGTCTCTGTTCCTCAATTCAAAGCAAAATTACATGCTTTGCAAAAAATGAAAAGATTTTTTTTAATCTTTATTTTTTTCAAATGAAGTCTTCCAGGTTGTTACTTAACAGGACAAATTCAAAGGTAGCAACAAGTAAATTTGAGAAAAAGTGGTTATAACATTCATCCAAACCTTGGGAGACCAGTTTGCTTCTGCATAGACATTTGAATACACATCTTGTGCCATGGAGAGCCTTAGCCATTCATGAAAGGCTAGATGAAGTGCTGAGAAATGTGTCAGTCTCTGTTCTAACTCTCCTTGTGTAAAGGCAGCACTCCTGTACCTGGGGTGAGAATCAGGTGCTCCCCTCTTCCAAGTGACTGCCCGAGTCAGAGCCTAAAGGGTCATTCTCACTCCACGTTAAAGTGAAGGCTTACTTTATACCATGTAGCTCAAGCTCTAGAGAAAGGTTTGTTGGGAAAGTATTCCTCTACATAAAATGGTGGCTGAAAAGCAGTGGCTCCTGATTAAGATCCTTGCCTGGGTTAAGCAGAGTAGAGCTGATCTCCCAATACCCTCACTGAAGGATCAGAGGATGGTCTGAGACAGTGTCATTTTGAGTCAGGACAAGGGAAACATTCTCCTGGTTGGGCATCACATTTGGTAATGTGATTCCCCATGTATTGTCTCATTCAGTATTCATATATTGATCCAAAGTCAAACGTTAAGAGGAGAAACTGAGAGCTCCTCATTTCTCTTGCAGCCACCCAGGAGCACGCTAAGGGAAGATGCACATGACAAGGAAGGGACTGAATAGGAGTACTCTGTCAAATGCAAAAGAGATGCATCTCTTTTCAGCAACATTAGGAATCTAGTTTACGTATCAAAATGCAGAGCTGAAGCTACTCAGGAGTTTGACCTTCAATAAACTGTTCGGTGACAACCAAAACTGCAAGGGTGTGAAGGAGGAATTTCTTATGTTCTACAAACAGATGATGTCTCAGTGTGACCTGTTCTGTGCTCCCTCTAAACCAGTACTAGGAAACCTTAAGAATGCATAGATTTTACAATTTACTCATCTTTTTTTTTCCACAAAAGTTTAAGAAAATGCTGTGGGATAAATTCTTTGCTTAAGTAGATTAGCTTTCAGCAAAATTCAGAGCCAGATTTCTTTTTTCATAAAACAGCCCCCGAAAAGTGACACTGAATATATATTCTTAGGAGCTGATTAAAAAATAAATGCTGAGAACAAAGAGTGAGAAAACAACCATAGGAAAGAAGGTCCAACACAACACCCAGCCTCATCACAGTATCCATTGCAAATTATAATCTCCCTTCCAAGATCTCTGGATTTTTTTCTGGTGCAGGTGTGTGGTAAATGGCTTGCCCCATATATAGAAGCACACAACTTTATGAGAATTTTCATTCCTAGAAGAAGAAAGGATTTTTTGCCTAAGCTTTTGATTGCAGTTCAAAGAAACTGAAAAAAAGTTTTTTTGCAGGAAGTAACACAGCATCATTTGCAGCTTAAACAACTGTATCTCATTCACAACATTCCTCATTACAATTATCTACAGAGGAGAGAAGGGAAGATGTGAACATGAAGTAGTTGAGGGAATGTCAGAGTGGGAGTCCTCTTGCCTGACTTCATCATGTAAGTAGGGCATCTAGTATAAATCGGTTATCTCCACTCTCACCGTGGTCTTTGAGAAGAGACAGGCACCTTCATAGGGCTTCTCCCCAGAGCTGAGGGGCTAAGACCTGTGGATGTAAGTCTCTCTAGAAATCAGTTTTCTCTGGGAGATGGGCTCATAAAACATTGAGAGATATGTTGGTACTGTGGGAGTAGGCAACAGGAAGGTACTGAACATAAACAGACCAAAACCACATAAAGTTCATTTGTGATTGCATGTCAGTTGAATAACACTGTCTTCTTCTACTATGCAGCGTAGAAAAGTCTTGTATGAGTTGTTATAGCTTTACTGTAAAATAGAATGTTTCCATAACTGCAAAATTTTTTGCTTTTGGTATTTTGCCTTAGTACTCATTAATGCACTACTGTTTGTATTCATAAGTAGCTGTGATTACAGCTAATTATATTGTGCGAGGATAAATTGATTTCTGTGTTCTTACTGCTGTGCACTAAAATTATATGAAAATAACATGTAACAAGTAAACTCCCAATTAATGTAGTTCGATTGCCTTTAAATCACCACTGAAACATTTTAATTGTGAGGCTCATGGGTTGTCATCACCAGGTGATGTAATGAGGTTTACTTGAGCATTTCCACCTACCTAATAGTCTGAGAAAGACACTCTTCCACCTGGTGAATACTGCTTGTTTTCTCCAGTGGTGCCATTGGTTTCCATGACACTTTTTTGTTGCAGCTCATCGGCTTGAACCTGAGTGTCTAACCATCCTTGTCAAACACGCAGTATCCTGGTGGGTTAAGCAGCCTCTGATAACATTCTTCACGACAGAAATATCTCCACTCAATAGATCAAGAACTTTTCTCACTGAGGAATATTTCAGATTTCAGTTCTAAGAGGTGATTCTTGCTCCTGGCAAGAAACCTTTAGAGTGACAATGAGCCAAGACACTCACAAAATCATGATTTTCAGCAGCAAATCCTTATCCAAACTGTCTCAAGATTTTTGGTCCTTCACAATACACTAGAAATCTGGAAAGAGCAGGTTGCCTTGAAGGATTACACTATTTTTGGCTTAATTGGAACTCAGAAATTCAGGGATGGAAACATTTTATAAGAACAAAAAGACCCCAGCCCTTTCACACCTCAGAGTAAGCTCAAGCTGAGTTTGAATTTAGGTTTTGTAGAGTCCTTTCCATAACTGAACTGCATAGTTCCTGCTGAAAAGCAGGGTTGTATCTGTCCAGTTTTTACAAGGGTAGCTTCCAAACCACACAGGGTTGTAGCAACTAAGCATGAGATGGGAAGCCCTAGAGAAAAGGAAGACAATTCTCTCAGGTGATGGAGCACCAAAGTAATAATAAAGAGATGGGGTCTTAACTCTCCCCTTTCTGCTGACCAACATATAGAACATGAACATGAAAAAGAGAGTAAATTGTGTGCTATAAGAGGTTATAACAGTATGGGTAAAGAGCCAGTAGACCTGGAAGCACCAAATCATGAGCACTCTGTCAAGGCAGAATTAAGCCCTCTTCCCAACTGTGTGTGCAAGAGCTAGAAGTTGCAATAATTTCCTCAGAGTAGGCTGGGTTTTGGTTCCTATGTATCTTGAAGAGGACTCAGTACAATATCAGAATTGACATACAAATGTGACAAAGTTGTGTCTTGTATTTTAGACCTTCGGAAGTCACTCAAACTTAAAAGAATATAGCAAAAATCTTCATGAAAGCCTTTTTTTTCCCCCAGAAGGCTTGGGAGAACTACAATAAATTATAAAAGTCAGGAGAAAAAAAAATGCCACAGTTTGGGAATATAGTATGAATTGTTCCCTGCTATGCCATGTTTTTATTGAAGATAACACATATAACCACTTCAATTCTATATTAAGTAAAAAAGTCTCTCCTCAGTGATTCATTATTTATCTCCAGGTCTTTCTGAAGTTCCTTGTGTTCCTTAATGGCAATGAATTAAGACTTCTCTGCCTTCAAAGTTTTGTAGATTAAGCTCTTCAAAGGAAAAGAAAATCTGAGCAGAGATGTCTCCTTTGAAACGTTTCAAATCTATTGTTTTTCTCCCTTTGTTAGTTAAAGGTCAGATTTAATCAAGGAATGCAGATTGTTCTCTATATTTAACATAAATCTCTTTTGATGGCCTCTCATTCTTCACAATTTAAACACAGAATAAAGAGTTCTGAATTCTCTGTACTGGCTTGGAAATGATATAATTTTACTTCCTTTAAAAGCTGAAGAGTTTTGCATCTCCTACAATGTAAATTAATGTCTCCCATAAGATCTATTTAGCTGTAAAATGTTATTCACTTACCTTCTGTACAGTGTTTATCCACTCATGTCTCATTCTCTTACTTGCCTTTATGAATATGAAAGATATAACCATCTATCACAGTCTGTTTTCTTAGGGGGAAAGGATAAGGAAAGCAGAGAAGAAAAAAACAAAGAGAAAACAAAAAATGTCTGTAATTGATCTGTAAGTCTTTTCTTTGTGGGTAATATTATGGAAGCAGGAAATATCTGGGACACAGTAGTTAGGTTCCTGTAACTAACAAACACATTACTGTGTTCTAATTGGATACATTCATCCTGTTGGTATGGTTTTCAGTATTCAGGTACCACATCTTTACCAGATTGTCCTCTGTTGAGGTGCTGCACAGCATCTCTGAGCAAAGAAGCACAAGCAATTAGAGTGGAAGTGCAAAAACTGCATCTAGCCCTTACTTAGAGGCATGCTTTGCCTGGTACGACCTGGATCTCCCAAAGGGAATGAAAGACCTGAGACTGTCAACACCCTTTGCATGGTCCCACTGGGAGCCTTGGAAGACTCTATGCTTAAGGGATGCCTCTTAAAGGGGTGCAGGGCAGCTGAGCCCACTGTTCCCACGTGACACAAACGAGCCTGCTGCAATTAACCATGCAATGAGGGGACAAAGATAGCAGCTAATCTTCAGCATGTAGAAAAACCAATGAGTTAATGAAGATGTCTGAGTAACCCTGGTATGCTGCCACTCAAGATTTTAATCAATACTTCAATTACTTGCTAGCATGGAAAGTAATAAATGTGCTACTCTTGCAACCTACACTGTACAGTAGTCTCAAAATCCTACAACAGGCTGATACTGCTTGTTTACTCCTGTATTTGTTTGGCTCTTTGTCTGAAACAGCCTTACACCCCCATCTCTTGGGAAGTCCTTCTGCAAAGGCTGCTTTCCAAAGTTTCCTATGATTTTATTTTTCAAATGGTTGTAGGACTCCCTCTGCCACCCAAACCCCATCTCATGACAGCGGATAGAGATGCCAGTACTTTAAATTTTGAAATGATAGAACAACTTTTCCATTTACGAGGTGATGAGACACCCACACTAAGAAGGAAACAATCTTAAACTCACAGAAGACAAGCTACTGTTGTACACTGGAGAACAGTGCAGGTTATGAACTGGAGACATTTGTAGACTTATGGAAATAACTTCATACATTCCCAGCATCAAAGCTTATTATGTAGAGTTTAACAATGAAGGAGAAAGGAAAAGAAAAAAGCTAAAGGAGTCATTAACAGATTCACATGATGTTTTATAAGGTAATGCAAAACTGTTTAAGGTGTTCATTACATAGACAGGCTTGACATTTCTGATTTGGTGTTCCGATAAGCATAACTTTGCTGAAATGAGTCAGTCGGGTCTGCTCTGGACTTTGGTGGGATCAGGGTTTAGCTCAGTTTTTCCCAGCTATTTTTTTCTTCCTTAATTCTACACTTTTAATGTTTTTCCTTCTCTCATAAAACAGTTTACAAGCATTCTGCTGAAGCAACTCACTTCCACTGAGAAAGCTCTGAGGGTCCTCTTTACCAAAAAAGCATAAGGCTACATTAAACTTCCACAAAATGCCTGCAAAGGTGGAAATTCCCCGGTTATGTGGGTTCCAGGAACTTCACCTGGGGAAGTAAATTGATTAATGACAATCCAGGGGAACTGAAACTTCAGAAAGCAGGCAAGTTGCTGAAGACAGTGGAGATGCTCATGGCTTTTCTGCCATTGCCTGTGGCTTGGCATGGTTACGGGATTTATGTAAATTTATGGGGCTTGCCTAATGGGAACAACACACTGAGCTACAGGGCAGGTTTGTGTCTCCCCTTATAATCCAGTTGCACAAGGATTTTGGAAGGAATGCTATCATTGTGGTAGAGTGCTTCCTTTTTTTTAAGGAATAAAACTGTACAATCATTCAAATTATTCATTTCTGTTCCCTCATTTTCTGACCAGAATTGTTGCTTAAGTGCCAAACTGTGGTCAGCAGGCTAGAGTACCTTCATGTAGGCAAGCCCTAACAGGAGATGTAAAAATCCCAGCTCAGAGAAACAAGGAAAGCCGGAGTCTTTCAGTGATTTTGGTTTTTTGTACTTGTGTCCTGTGGCTGTGTGAGTGGGGCCCAGAGAAAGGATGCTGGGTTCTGGCCATAATGTATTTCTTTCATTCATGATTCAGGGTGATCCAAGCTCACCCAGGGCTAGTGGAGGGAAGCCAGTTATGGAGAATGTGATTTATAGGTTTAAACACTGGGCTACAGACAGTTGGAAAGGGCTTTCTGGGTTTTACCTGCTTCCCTGACAATTGGTTCTCATCTTCTCAGAGCAAAGGGGTCATCATGGATAGACGCCTTCCATGAGCTGGGTGATAGCCATAACCTGCCTGTGGGACCATCCTGGTTTTTCATTTTCCTCAAGTGTTTCCCAAGTCAGCAGCAGAATAACAAACTTCCTTACGGTTACAATTGCTTGATTTCTAGCTCCTGCCCTTCTTCCTTGAAAAGATCCATCAAACTTTGTATCTGAGCAGCACCCACTCAAGTATCCACCATCTGCTACATGATTGAAGAACTCCAAATCTTTGGAACTTTCCAGAGGGTTGAGTTTCCTAAACTGGTGCAACTGAAAGGGAGGGAGGATAATTTTTTGACAACAGCCCTCTCTTGCAAGGCATACCTCTAAAGGCAGCCAAGCATCTTAACAAATAGGCCTCTATTCAAACCTGCAATTTCACCTACCGCTCGTTTGTGGGAGTTTCACAGCACAGTGAAATCTCATCTTTGTGGTTCAGTGCCATCTCCTAATAAGCCTGTAACAAAGCTCAGCCTGAAAAACGTCAGGCACAGAGGAACCTGTGCTGAATACTGGTTTGCAGCTATTCACTTCCACTTCAATGGGAGCAGCACAGCCTTATTCTGAGCTCTCTGGAAAGGGGTGGTGGATCATGTCTGACCTGAATTGTGAGGATGCTATGAGAGCAGGCCTGTGCCTTTATCCGTTACTGTGGCTTACTACATGCATCAGTGTGATTATTCTGATGAGTTTGGGGAGCTGATGGACTTTACCTTCCACACTAACACACCAATTTTAAGAGGTTTTGTGGCTGTCAGATATTTAGGAAGAAGCAACGCTACACACAAGGCAGACAGGATCAGAGGAGCTTAGGTATTAGCTGGGCACTGCATGGAATTCTTAATTATCTTTCATTCCCCTGTTCAGGTGTAGGAATTATGCAAATGGGTCAGAACACCGAACTGTCTGTTGCAGGACAATTCTGTTAACAAGGTGGCTCCTTACAAACACCCTCTGGTTTCCTTCTCAGAGAAGAAAGTGTGGTTAAGCATGCAGCTGTGGTATTCTGTGGCTTCTTACCAAGCTTGGGTATAGGATCATATATCCAGCCATTATATGTTGGGTTTTCAAATAAGTATAGAAAGACAGCAATGCTCTGGAACATATATTCTTAAAGGATACTTAGGAAAAAATCAACTTTGCCTGACATCCAGAAAATTATTTGTTCTCTTCTTCTGTCTTTGAAACCTTGTGGAGTTCTCCTCTACACAGAGTCACAAGATACTGAAACCATAGGACATACTGGAAAATCTGCAGTTCATTTGTCATCTCAAGTCCCCAGTGAAAAAGGAAATACCCAAGAAAATCCACAGGACAAAGCATTTTACAAGTATGGCAGGAAAAAAAAGAATTTGTTAAACACATTGATTATTTTTGGCCCTAGAAATTAAAATTTGGTGTTTACAATGGGAACAATGATAAGAAATGAGAAAGAAGCTAATCTCATTAGCAGTGCTGCTTACTAATGAAACAGCCTGCCTCAACTTGAGGGTACTAAACATACCCTGAATAAATTGTAAACTGTAGGGAGTACTGTAATATAGAATATCAGGAAAAAAAAAGCAGAAAATGTAAAAATTCTAGCCCTTGATTTTTTAAAAAAATTGAATACGCATAGGAACAGTGTAAATGTACACTAGGAGGATAGGGACTAGGTAAGATTCATTAAAGTGTCAGGTTTGGACTGGACAGTCTGGCTTTCTGTTCCACGTCTCCATTCCTACTGTCACCCTGACTCTGCTCTGGTTGCACAGACACTCTGGTTGCACAGCTTGTCACAGCAATTCCTGAATAGCACTAGGAATCAAAACTATCCCAGAGAGCAGATCCAACAAGTCTAGATCAGATGCTGAATTACTTTTCTCAAGGACAAAAATGGTGTGTACTTATTAATCTTAAAGAGCCTTGCTCCACATTGTGCCTTCTTTCACTGTTACCTCCCTAGTACCTAAATATATATGGCTGGTTTTGTTCACTTTTGCCAACATGCATTACCTGAGCATTTCAACCCTCTTCTCACTATTAGAAGTTTTTAAGGCATATATTTATTATATTTTACTAGATGGTGTATTGTTTTATTAAAAACAGGGATGTCTTGATAACTTGCATACTCAGTATGTGGTTTTGATCCAGGTGAAGGCAACACAGAGGAATTTTCAGAAGAATTTATCTGTGTCATGTGCTGTGACAATCTGTATTCCTCGTTGCCTTTGGTTTCTTTCAGCAGCAAACATTTTTCACATTTAAATGGCTCCTGTCTTGAAATGTGATTCTTTGCATTTCAAATCCAATCGATATCCCCGAAGGAAAAGATGCAAGGCTTAATGGAATCTACTTAATAACATAAGTTAGTGAAAATTTTCACTTATCTCCCAGCTTCCTCATCTCATACACAGCTCAGAAAATGGATGTCAGCATTGAATTAGAGAACAGAGATTGTCTCAGTTCTTGGTAGTGGTAATAGAGGAATTATCCAGAGAGAAGAATATCTTTAAATAAATCCTTGAATAAATCATTTGGTGTTATTAAAAAAACAAAAAAGAAAAGAAAAAGGAACAGAAAAAAGAAGAGAAGCAAGATGGCATAATCAAGTTGCATTGGTCTGACTCGAAGATCTGATTTCAAGTCTAACCTGAATCCTCTGAGGAGGCACATCTTGTGTTTAGGCTATCAGTCTAGTTCAGTATTGTTCACAATGAAAACTCTCACAGACGTTTAGAGGAAGAATCAGTCTTTATTCACCAGAACCTAGTCCAGCACGCAAGGCACCATGACAAAGAGCTTTTTAGGTCAAGTGAGGGTCTGTACATCATGTCAGAAACGTCACTGTCACAGCAGAATGTTTACAAGCCCTTTATCTGCAGGTGAGAAAAGCTAGGCAACCCTCAACTGGGAAATGGAGCATGACCTTGAACAACTTCTCTTCCTGTTACTTCAGTTTGCCCAGGACTGTGAATTCTTTGTCTTTGTTCCAAACAAGAAATTCTTCAATTTTTTGTGTGGTGTGTTTGTATAAAGTGGTATAAATCCTTGCAAGATTTACACTTTCACAGCCAAATTCTGTTCTTTCATTCTTGTCACAGACAGAATGAAGCTGTGGCTCATGGCTGTCTCTTTGAGTGTGAATGTGGAAATAAAATTATAATTCTGTATCCACCAAAATGAGCGATAATTACCACAGCTTTCAGCAGGATCCAGACCAAGCAACAGGTTGAGAGCACAAATCCCTCTGTCCCTCTGAAGGCAAGGTCCACTGGCTCTGTGAATAATATTAATGTTTTGCTCTTCTTGATGATCAATTCAGTCAACCAGTATTCTAGTAAAACAGGAAGGAATATGAAACAAAAATATGCAGATCAGGTATATAATCACTTGCATATGCCAGCACCCTGGTTTTACAATAGATTCTGAAGCATCCTCAAAACTATCAGAATACATTTTCCTCCTTTTTATGAGGAAATCACTTGTTGAGATAAAGATTTTTATTGCTACAGTGAGTTTTTACTGCCAAGAAATTTTATTTTGGTGATACATTCTTGTCCTTAAGTGTAGTGTGGGAGCAATTCTATCCAGAGATACTACACAACTGGCCACAGCCAGTGGTGAAAGAAAACTGTATTTCAGTACATTTAATGATGTTTTGAGCTAGTCTCTTGGGGAGTACATTGTTAATGAGATGATCCCACAACCATTACAAATTATAAATGTGTTTTCTAGAGTTTATCTGCTTCTGTAGAGACAGTCATCCTGGAGTATCATCAGAATGTAAAACTACCATTCTTCATATTTTCAAGCTTCCCAAGCAGGGTACTTCATCTGCTGGACTTCTCGCATATCCACAATCAACTTTCTAGTGCTTTGTGCTTTAAGTAATTTAACAAGATACATTTAATTTTAGTTTATAGAAAAAATATTCCTAGACATGTTTAGATCTGTAATTTTAGTCTATCTAATGCTAGGACAAAGGGGAAGATATTTCCCACAGAAGAATCTGGACATTTCTTTCCATACTATATATTTTAGAGTGTTCACAGCCAAATAGCTTCTGAAGAAATATGAAAGAGCTTGAATTACCAAATTTAAACTCACACAGGACATTTATATTCCACACTGTGTATGGGAATGTGTTTTTATTTTGTAAAATATGCCATAAACTTTAGTAAATAAAGAATAATCCTCTAATAAATGAGGCTATAAGAGTTTTATTTTAGAAGCCACCTTCTGTGTTGATGATATTTTCTTGAAACATACTGAAAAAATTTCACTAAGTGGCAGAACTAATGGTAAATTGTATTCATTGCATATTTTTTAAATCTGGTTTACTTTCAAAAGGAGATCTTCAGTGCCAAGCCCATCTGACTGGAGCATGAATCTTAGACTAGCCATCAAATGCTACTGAAAAGGAACAGAATTGTTTGATTTCATACCAAACATTTTATGTTTACCATCCTCTCAAATTTAATTATTTAGTTAAATACTAAATTGACAATCATGTGGTTTTATTCAGAAATTATAGCAGTAATCAAAAAGGATGTAAAAATGTTCAAACCCTCAGTTGTTCCACTTCATAGGTGGAAAAAGTGTTGCTGTCATACAGCCAGATCAGGCACTACAGCCTTCCTTGAATACATATATTGCTGATTTGGACTAGGGGAGTCTGGGACCTTGAGGATATGAGGTGGATCATTGTAAAACCTGGACCCCCTCCATCATACTCTAAATTGTGGGCATCATTTTTTCTGCCCAGCTCTCTTTTGAAATGTGTAGTGATGATTCCAACTCGTGACTGAGGTGTACACATGGCTTGATAAGACCCAGTTTGTAATACAGGCAGATATCCACTGTACCAGTTTTCTGACTTTGAATTTGACTTCTGTTCAGATAGAAAGGGAGCTTGCATTATTTTCAACCTAAAAGTTATAAAATCCTTGTAATTCTTAAAGTAAAATCAACTCTTCCAAACCTCTGAAAAATACACAGTGACCAAAAGCACATTGTTTTTACATATTTTGAAGTGTGTGAGAAGACAAATGTCCCTTTTCACTAAAAGGAAAGTCAGGCATTTTTCTCCCTACAAGATGATCAAATAAACTGTCACATCTGTGCTCACAATAATTTAAGCTGTAAAGGGGCAAATCCATCTGGGGAAAAACAAGGATTAATATGAGCTGCTAGCCCACCTCACATCCCTGACCTTTGCTACAAAGGTAATTCTCCAGTGGACTTGAGGACTCTGCCTTCTGAGTTTTAAAATATCTAGTATATTATCAAGAAAGTATTTTTGCTTCATTTCTTGTGAGACATGCTGGGAAAGTCATTTAGTCCTGCCAGTTGATTAGTGGAGTGCCAACTCATGTGTTTAATTCAGGCTAGTGTTAGGGAAGGTGTCCCTGAAAAGCTTAATCTGTGTTAAAGTTAAATGCAGGAGAAATATCATCCTGAGAGTCAAAATGTGCTAAAACAAGGGCTGGAAGGGATGCCAGTTAGGGTCAAGCTTGCATCCTCAGAGGTGGTCTTGGGCCCACATCTCTTACAGGTCAGAGAGGGCCCCACAGCTCCCATGGTGCCCACACTGTGGGGCATGGAGTCCCTTCTCCCCATGTCCCCCTGCCGTGGCATCCACAGTGATGCCCAGTGATGGGGCTGTTACGATTGGCCGACTCCCATCCAGGAGGGATGTGCCCTGGACCTCTGGAGAGTCCTCATGGCTCCTGGTCTCCAGGAACTCCTCTGCCCATGTGGCACCCCAAAACCCAAACTCCGTTCAGCCACACATCTCCTTTTCTGCAGTTTTTTCTTGTCTCAAAAAAAGATATTGTAGAGCAGAGTTATGATTCATGACTAGATATTAATAAATTCATGTGGGTAAATATTTGGTTCTCTTCAGCTCTGTGAAGAACAATTAGATGATGAACAGATTGTGACTAAGTGCAATTAATAATGCCAAAGTGTACCTTCACGGGGGAATAAATACAACAATTAGTGTCTTACTTTATCAGTTGTGTAGGATTGTTCCTAGCTATAATGGCATTCACAGAGCAGGCTAGGACTGCATACAAAACATCAGCTCCTCTCAAGTCCTGGGACTGTACAACTTGGGAAGAATGGAACCTACTTTGAGACCGAAACCTTTCACAGATCAGTGTAAGTTCAGAACCATATTTGCTTTTTAGAAAGCTAGAGGATAGTTGATCGAGGAAATTTTGGAGCTCTAAGCCTAAACTCCAGCCCAGAAACTGGTGACTGTGTGCTCAAGCAACTGGGCTGTGTTGAGTCAGTGGGTGCTTGGGCGAGCATGGCACCATACTGATCCAGCTGTGTGGCTTTCATACCAGCACTGGCTGTGCCTTTCCCCACTGTGCCCCAGCATTGTGATCAGTTTTCCCTGGACTCTCTGTCCGAGAAGGTGCTGGGAACTGGGGACAACAGGATAGTATGCAGGAAAGCAAAGTTGCAGTGTTAATTGCTCAGCCTCCTAACACTTTCCCTCAGCGAGGTGCAAAGCACCAGCCACTGAGGTAGAAAATGCCTATGCAACTACAATCAGCTCCTGTTTGGCTATGTGTGATGTCTAATTTTCAATTACAAGGTCACACTTCATATTGGATAACTTCTGTCGACTGAAGCTTCTCAACTCTGGCTGAACCGGAGCAGATCTTTTAGGGGATGGGAAGAGAGCTGTCATTGCCATGTACACTATCTAGCAAACTCCCATGAGAAAAGTTGCCTGAATTCTCAGAATGGGTAAAGCAGCTCTCAGGAATGGTCATATGATTTTCATTACAATTTCTCCCCTCTTTCTGCCTGTAAAAACTTTGTAAGCTTTTAGGCAAAATAGTCTGGGTTAGGCTAAGATGCTGATGGCTGAAACCAAGCTGTTATAATGGAAGGCATCAGAGAACCTCAAAGGTAGGTTTCCACCTGCTACATCAATAGGGATGGAGGGGAACATTGGTCAGTAGTTGGTCATACCTTGGTTAGTAATGCCATATTAGCCCTTGATGTCACTAAGTTTTCTTCTGTTTTTGGAAACTAAAGCTCTCTTTATGGAAACAGAAAATGTGATCATTTCCATATTCTCCATGGCTTCCTGACACTGTCGGCAGCATGGGTTGTTGCATTACTCAGTCTCAAATGGATCCCTACTTTAATTGCTCTTGCACTTTCCTGTGCACTGTTGTAGCATTCAAGAATTACTTCAAAGGTGCTATTGTTTTCCTAAACCAATAGAATTCTAAAGTGTGTCTTATTATTAAAAAAGAGAGCTGAGGTGTTCTAGGCAAATGATGCTGTTCAGCTTTTGCTTTTAACTGGATTGTTTTAAACAAGGTTAACCAGTATTTTGTTAACTACCTTCCACATGTAGAAAAAGCCAGGGTTTAAGAGGGCAGTGGGTGCTTTCAGCTATAGACCATGGCACTAAACAGCCCCTCAGCTGCAAGGGCAGTGTCCCTGATGTGCACCCCTGCCAGCTCCAGCTGGGACAGTGTCGTGAGGAAGGAATATGCCATCGGCAGATGAATGCATGTGATATCCTCTCTCTATACCCACTCAGCATGTTAACAGCTGGAGCGAGGAAAGGGCTCTGGAGCCCATCCTGCCCCTGCTCTTGCCCTGAAACAAGCCGCTCATGGGATGTGGGGCAAAACCCAGGCAGAATCACATGGGCCCAACTATCTCCATCTGCTACCCTCTCACTCACCATGGTTATTCATCTCAGACACTGAACACTGAAGGTTCACAGCAGCAGAAGAATATCAGGTGTGATGTGAGGCAATAACAGAAAATACAATTTAAACAAAAAGAGGAACTTCCAGAACTACCACCAGAAGCAGAATGAATATACATGTATATATTTACATATATTTTCTATATACTCTCATTGTTCATTCTCCAAGACCCAGTAATGACTTAACCTACTTCTGGACCCCATAAAAAAATCCCCTTGCATTGTATCAAAGTCTATTGTGCCAAAGGTGATATTCAAGACTGAGAGCTGTTGTTCAACCAGATAGGACCTTTTGTAATTTAAATTAGTCTGAATATGCTTTAAAAAGCATATATTTTAAAAAGACTCTGCTTGGATTCTTTTCTTAAAAGCACACAAAACTTCAGCTGATATAGTTTAAGAAATGCAGATTTTTTTCTAAAAGACTAATTTTCATGGAGGTGATCTTCTACAACCCTCTTCCCTCCTCCAAATAATCTTTTACAAATCTTCAAAATGGTTATTTTCAACCATTTTTTTTCTGGAGTTGTTACACATTTTCTTTTCCTTATGAAGACTTACAGAAGTTTCAAAGAAGTGTATTTCTTGAACTTAAATTGATAGAAGATTTTACATATCAGGTGAAATCTTTGTAAATGTTAAGGTTCTTTTATTTTCTAAAATAAAAGCATTTTCTGCTGCTTTCTTGAGGCTGTATGCACACTGCCAATGTTCTAGTCTAAAACTTTTTTGTCTGTATCAATTTGCAAAAGAACTTTGCATTCTGCTTCAGCTGTCATTTACCAGAAAAAAAATTTATCTCCTTAAATTGTCTTTCCTCTCATTGATTCTAGTGTTTTGATTAGATTTATAATGACTATAATGAGTTCATAGACTAAGACCAGACTCAATTTTCACAAAAAGCTCAAACCCATCCAGAAATGTATCATATGATGGTGTCCTTCTGTCTCTCCAGTTACTGGGCCCCTAAAAATAAAACACATGTAATCCAAAGCAAATCATCAATAAACTGAACTCAGATTGGTTATTAATCATCACTCACAAAATGGAACAAGCTCCCAAAGTCTTCTTTCTTTCTGGGCTCCTCAAAGACCACTGTGGTGGTCTCAGGTGTATGTTGCATTTAGACATTTCTGTTGGCTTGGATAGGAGCTAATTCACTCTAATACAGACATAAAAATGAAAATGGAAGGAAGATAGACAGATTCCAGACTGTTTCTTGAGTCCTTGTTTATTACTGTAACCCTACACCAAACACCCTGAGTGCTTTGTGAATTTATGATAGCAATTCCCATCACCATGAGGTGAACAGGTCTCTCTTCTGCCAGAAGTGATTTTGTCTTGTTGACCCAATGTATCTGTGCATGAAATCCTGAACTGAAGAGGTTTTCTGCCTTCCCAGGGATTATAGAAGTAAACACTATAAAACCATTAGCTTCTGCTGAGCTGCTCTCCCCTATTGTCAAACAGCCTTGGGCAGCCAAGATTCATTCTGCTCCCCCAGGAACAACTATTATGCCAGCATAAATTCATTTGACTTTAGCGAAGTTTCTCATCACTTACATAGCACAGAGAGATCAGAGTGGGCCAATTGTCTTTAGCAATATTTTTCTTTACTGCTGGATAGATAGCATATCCAAGGTCTAATTTAATAAAATCAGCGTAACTAGCATAAACCAGATGGACTAAGGTTTGTTGACAAAATAGATAGGTTATTTTCAAAGACACTGATTCATGATCTTCCAATGAAAAACAGCATTTAACAGATTTATTGTTGTTGAATAAGCAGCAGAGAAGCTGGGGAAGGTCAATTTACCTAATATTATTTTTATAATTTTAAAAGCCTTTTGCTGGACATCAGAATACATTAGACAAAAAGCAAACCTTTTGTTTATTGTTTTTTAGAATCACAGAAGTGTGTAGGCTGGAAAGGAGGCCATCCTCTTCAAGGCCCTGGTCTAAACAACATCAAGGTTGCTCAGGCTGTGTCCAATTTGTCTTTGGATGCAGATTCCACAATTTCTGGATACCTACTCCTGTTCTTGACCACCCTCATAGTGAAATATTTTTCTTGTATGCAGTTGGCTTTTTCCTTTCTTCGGATTGTGACTGTTGCCCCTTTTCCTTTCACTGTGCAGCTCTGAGAGCAGTGTGACTTTATCTTCCCTATGATTTCCCATTAGGCAGCTGAAGGGAACAGTAAAATTTCTACTTAGCCTCCTCTTTTCAGGCAGAGCAAACCTAAATCTCTCAGTGTCTCCTTATTCATCATGTGCCCCAGGCCCCTAATCATCTTGGTGGCCATCCATAGGACTCTCTCCAGTATGTAAATTTCTTTTACTGCATACTTGTTTTGTAAATTTTTCTGTCTTGTTTTCTCCCCTCCCCCTGCCCCACAGCCCACATTTAAAAAAAATATTAATTCAGAAAAAAGTTCTAGATTTCTAAAACTCTTCCAGCTGCTAGCTACAGGCAGCCATTCCTTTGCTGGAATTGAGATGATACTTCTGAAATTTTCAGAGTTCTGAATCTAGATACCCTTTATGTATCAAAATTCACCAAAGATGAAAGCAGTGCTAGTGGGTGAAGCCAACCATTTCTGAAAGATCTAGGTGGGGACATTCTGCCTTTGTTATCCACTGAAGACCTCAGAAAGGGAGATGGAGCCTCAGATGGTTTCCATTACTATCTCTATGTTCCCAGCTTGCGTACAAAATAGTACCACTTTAATAGCAGTGTCAATTTTGGTCAAAAGATGTGTCAGGAGAAGTAACCAAAGTACTCCTCCAAATCTCTTATAAGAGCAAAATCAGGAGAAACAGCAGCTCTTCTCCCTCCTTGTCAGATGCTGGGAGAGTGCCCTCCATCTATGACTCTGAAGGGCATTTTTTTCTCCTGCTGCTTGGCGGTACATTATCTTTCCAGTGTGCTTGGCCAGGCTTTCAAGAGGTCGGAATTGGCTTACTCATGGAGTTCTTCTTTTAGGAGGTCATCTTAGGACTCTCTTCAGGCATTACACAGCTCTCTGGTGTTGTGTGAGCCCACAGAGCTACTTGGGTGGTGGCAGTGCAAGCTGGGGTGGTCTGGAAGAGACACTAGGATGCTATGGAGCACCCCAGATACAGCCCACGTCACATAGCTTTGGCTTTGGCTCATGAGCCTGTCTGTGAGCAGGAGCACCTATGACAATTAGGTTTAGGAAAGCAAAATGAGGTCTTCCCACAGCAAAGATCTTCATGAGCCAGCTGTGCCTGCTATTAATATTCACATTGCTTTTCAAATCTAATGATGAGGGTACAGAATGTATCCTCAGCAAGTTTGCTGATGACACTAAACTGGGAGGAGTGGCTGACACACCAGAGGGTTGTGCTGCCATTCAGCGAGACCTTGATAGGCTGGAGAGTTGGGCGGGGAGAAACTTAATGAAATTCAACAAGGGCAAGTGTAGAGTTTTGCATCTGGGGAAGAACAACACCATGCACCAGTACAGGCTGGGGGCTGACCTGCTGGAGAGCAGTGTAGGAGAAAGGGACCTGGGGGTCCTGGTGGACAGAAGGATGACCATGAGCCAGCAATGTGCCCTTGTGGCCAAGAAGGCCAATGGCATCCTGGGGTGCATTAGAAAGGGGGTGGTTAGTAGGTTGAGAGAGGTTCTCCTCCCCCTCTATTCTGCCTTGGTGAGGCCACACCTGGAGTATTGTGTCCAGTTCTGGGCCCAACAGTTCAAGAAGGACAGGGAACTGCTTGAGAGAGTCCAGCGCAGAGCCACAAAGATGATTAAGGGAGTGGAACATCTCCCTTATGAGGAAAGGCTGAGGGAGCTGGGTCTCTTTAGCTTGGAGAAAAGGAGATTGAGGGGTGACCTCATCCATGTTTACAAATATGTAAAGGGTGAGTGTCAGGACGATGGAGCAAAGCTTTTTTCAGTGTTGACCAACAAGGGGCAATGGATGCAAACTGGAGCACGGGAGGTTCCATGTGAATATCAGGAAGAACTTCTTTACTGTGAGAGTGACAGAGCACTGGAACAGGCTGCCCAGAGAGGTTGTGATTCTGTAATATTGATTAGACCTTCATAGATAAACAAATGAGATGGCAGCTTTACAGTAGAAGTTTGATGTTCTTGAAAAAGGCAGGGAATTAGCATCTGTCTGCTGTTTTCCTCTGTTTGAATATGATCTCTGAGTACTGGCAGTGTTATCTGAATCTAATATTCAAGCAATTTTAGCAGTTGTGATATTCGCGCAGTTCTATCTATCTAGAAGACAGGCACTTCGAAGGACACCATTTGGTGGATTGGCAAACCCACCTCTGCACAGAATAATAAGCATGTAGATATGAAATGTTACATTAAAATATCTCTTTCCCTCGCTCTGTCAAGACAATTTAAGCCCTTACATATCAAAGTTGCATAAGTGAGCAAAGCTTGGGGCCCTGGATGAACAGAAATTATTTCCACCTTAAATAACACTGCACCTATCAGGGAACTAGGGCATTTGCACAGACAGGTTCTTTTCAGCTCTCACCATTCTTTCTTTTCTTTCCATCAAAGTGACAAATTCTGCTGGCATCAGTTGGCATCACTGGGCTTCTGCCATGAGAAACAAGAAAAAGACAGGCCAATGCAAAATGATGGCTGCAATATTCACAACAGGAGAGAAGTAAATAGTATGTTCTGCTATCCTCAATATTAGTTCAGCTACAACTGGTATGTTTTAGTCCCATAGTCCTGATTCCTCCTTCTTTATCTTCCTCATAAAGGCAGCTCTATTGATTTTGTGAACTGAAATGTTTAACTCCATCTGCTCAACAGTAGGGTCAGGGCAAGATACTGATGAAGTAAGAGGGTGGAATGCCTTGCCATGGGAGACTGCTACATTTTGTATCAACTGGATCAAAAGCAAACTCCTCCTCTTAAACATTTAATAATTATTAAAAGCTATTTTAATTACTTATGAGAAGGCTTTAAAGGATATTTGCGAAACAAAAACTGACAAGTGTCAGTTTTTAGAAGCACTTAATACTCTTAGAAACCCACACACTGCATAAATGCTTTCAACACATATACATATATATTAATAGACCTTTGAAAATTATCATCTTTCCCACTCTAAGATTCTCACTATAGCAATTTCCAGAATTTTGCCTACAAGATACTCAGACATTATGGAGACAGTGCTGCCAAAATACTCAGGTAGATGGACAAGTTGATAGTTTTGCTCCATTGTGCATCAGTGGCTCAAGTTCTTGCCCAAGCAACTTCTCTGGGGCAGAGCAGCAAGACAGGTCCCATGACCAGCGGAGCATTATGTTGAGAGGAATGCAAGGATGCAAGCCAGGAAGCATGGCTGGCTTTTCCCTGAAGCATGGTCTACACCACCATGAGCAGTATGCAGCAGAGCTGAAGGCAGCAGAGTTTGCAGAAGAAATACTTTTCTCAGGTAACTAAAAGTTGTATCATGATATGTCTAAATGTATCTGGCTTTAAATTACATGGGCATCCTTAGGCTGGCATTCTCTAATTTCTCTGTGCTTTGCTGCACAACTGGAGTTGTACAGTTCTGTTGGGGTAGATTTTATGAAATTGACCTTAATATTTGACCTAAAAGTTCTCCTAGGGATATTTCAGGAACCAGAGCAGAAAGCCTGGTTCAAAGTACCTTGAAGAAGCAGCTGTATCAGCTGCTCCTACATGAGAATTATCAAGAAGATGTCTAAATAGGCATGCACATTTGAGTTCTGAAAGCAAATGAAAATCAATATAGGAAAGAGATCATAGACAATCCATTCTGACAGAGCAGTGTGCTTTTTTGGGTTTGTTTTGATTGAGCACTCTACTGACCAAAAATGGAAATTCAGATAGGTTTAACTGCAAGTTCAATTGGTGTTTCTCATTTTGTTTCATTCAGAAAGAACTGAAAGAAAAGTAGGAAAAGATAGGAAAATACAAAACATTTTATGTTACATTTTAGAAAAACGAAGTTGCTTACTTTTTGCTTAAGGAAGCAAGGACTGGATAAGAAAAACTTTCCTGGATGGTGTTCCAGCTGGGATTCTTGCAAGTGGCATTCTCCCTCTGCAATCTTGCTGTTGTTGTAGACCTACCTCTTTGATGAACACAAAAATACATCTTTCACAAAGGAAGACACCTTCTCTATGCTGGTAACATATTTTGCCATGGACTGTATAACATTCCCCTATAGTTAATAGTAAAAATGAACCCAGATTACTTATCTTTGGTCAAAAATGCGTTTCCTTTTACTGTACAGAGTACTGCTTTCACCTGGGCCAGGGAAGCCTTTCACAGGGAGCCCTCTGTGGTGGGGCACAAAGTCTTCAACATTTTTTGAAACAAATTTAAGTTGTACCATATGATAAAATACTGGTTTTACGAGATCATTTTCATCAGGTATTGTGGTACTCACAAAGAGACATACAGTAATGCTGAAAGTGAGAGTAGTGTTTTGGAAAAATGTTTTCTTCACAAATCAATAAAAGTTTCTATTTTGGAACTATTTAAGGTTTAAAAGTATTCCTGAATTAATATCAAATTGTACATTAAAATATGAGCAGCAGCACTATAAAGGTCAGCATTTATTTAATCATTTTCAATTAAGCCAGTCTGATTTTTTGGTTCCCCAAGGTATCTAAATTTATTTTTAAAGTTCTGCTTCAAAATTGAAAAATATCATTCAATTTGAGGTTGAACAAACTGTTTCTTCAACCTGGGCAAACATTGTAGGAACTAGGAGAAGGCTGCCTTTTACAATACATAAAAATAAATTATTCATACAGCTTAAATACGATGTATCTATTATTTAATATCACCCTGGTGTTTCAGTTTCACATTAGGCAGACAGCAAAAATGGAGAAAAAAAGACTGCCATTCTGTGAAGGATAATACAGGTTCATCACATTTGATACCATAATAAATGATATTTGTCTAATAAAGTGGCGTGCTACAGATCTGTAAAGGCGAGTATGAGTAATTAGAAGTGCGGTATGAGAAAACAGGAGAGTTCTGCCTTGTGACCCTGGAGAAGAAACACTTTAGAATTTGTGGAGCTGGAAGCTGCTCTCACTGGTATTCCTGCTGTCAGTCCAAGGCAATTCTTTTGACAGGTGCCATTGATTTTTCTAAAACGCCAGCAGGCTGACTCCTGACTGTCTCTGCTCTGTTCTCCCACAAAATGCAAGCTGCAGAGATGGAGAAGGCATCATGAAACAGAGGAATTTAATGTGCTCGGAGGGACTTTCGCTCTAGGGAAAATTACCCAAAGCCTTCAGAACAGAGGACACTTTTGGGGAAAAACTCAAAAACCAAAAACATATAGTGTTTCTATTTTGATTTCTATAACGAGTCAAAAGAAAGAGAAATTTTGAGTAATGATCTGCTGAGATTTGCTGTCCTCTGACTTACAGATTGGAGGAGAAAACAATTTGTATCCTTCTCAGAGCTTGATTCCCAGTGGAAATATATATCAACAGAAGAAGAACTGCTTGTCGGATTCCCTGCCAATCTCTGTCTTTACTTCATAGATGTTTTATTATCTCTCTCGCTTCTCTTTCTACAGTTGCATTCAATTCTCTGCAAGTACTTTCATGACAGGAAGCTAGGCATACACAGACCAGAAATGTCTTGTTACATATTTTATAAGGGTCCTTAACCACATGCATGGAAAATGTTTATTTTATAAGCGTGGAATTGTCCCCTGGGGATGTTTTGCTTCACAAATGAGCCTAATGAGCATTAGAAGAGCAGTTTTGTTCAGGCAAGTGGTAGGATTTTTTCTTCCTTAATTTTTAAATTGCAGTCCCCAACCTGAAGGACTAGCATGAAAGTATAAACAGATCAGGATTACAAGCAACATGCCTTTTTCAGCATGCCACTGAGGGGGATTACACACCAGCGCATCCCCCATGCAGTGCAGGGGTGATGCAGGGTGAATTCCCAGGCTGCTGAGTGTCAGCACAGAGCTTGACATGGTCCCCATGGGAAGCCCTGTCCCCTCTGCTCTTTGCCAGGGACCTTCCTGGATTCACGGGTATCTCCCCAACATGAGCCCCATGGAATACTGACACTTGAATGGGGCATGTGTAAATGGAGGGATGTTGCCTCTCCGAGGAAGACAGCTTCGTGCACACCATGGAACTCTTGCTTTTCTCACCAAGTGAGATTGTGGTCAGTTGTAAACACAGATTTGCAGAGGTAGAAAAAGATAAAACAGTAAAATGTGTTCTTACAGTTACACTTTACATGGGAAACTCATCTCAGCTGGCTGGTGGGTTGTGCTCATTGCCAAAGGTGGTGAGTCATCTTACCCTAGCCCAGGATGGAAGGAAACCTTCCTTTCCTTCCTTACCTATTTGCCTTCCTGTTGTTCCCTCTTACTGAATGCAGGACCAATATCACAGTATCTTATTTTACTGTAGTGGATTATATAATTTCTTTTTCATCCTCCTCTTTAAGGTTATTTGTTTAGTCAGGTTACATGCTTGTAGTGTACAATAAATAGATTTTTTCTAGCGCTACAGAAAACTGATAAGCACCCAAAGGACAACTGTCTTTTTCTTCTCAGTTATGGTGGTAATTTCAGAGCAGCGAGATGGGGTCCGCTCATGGGTACTGTAGGAGTGACACACACACACACACACACACCCCATCACCCCAAAACTACCTGGTGGGTGCCAGAGCTGGCAGGTTGGCTCCTTGGCCAGATACCACTGTCCTTTTCAACCGGAAAGAGAGATCTCAGAGCAAATGCTAGGCTGCTTTTCATCACTATTCTTCTGAAAAAACCCCCCCAGCAGCTTTCTCTCACGGCTCCCAATCATGCTGTGAGCATGTCAGTACTGGCCACATCATATATGTATATATGGTATATCTACTGTCTATGTATATACACCTATATTCAGGTATATCTATTTTAATTGTTGATATTTAAGTCACACAGATTGCCAGTCAGTCATGCTGATCTCTTTACCTATCTATGGTGTCTAATGAAAATGGATATTTTTAAACACCTACAAAAATAGCTGGTATTACCAAACAATCAAGGCAAAAACGAAGCAAAAAATCTTTTTTGGAAACTGTTCTTGGCTTTCACGTTAAATTTATTGTACTAGGAATGTGCCACGTGAACCTTATATATAAAAAAATGTAGGCCCAAAAAAACCCTCTGGTCACACCCATATGTAAATGTCAATGTGTGTCTCCATTTTGTACACATAGATACACACAGGACCAGGATCATCTGTAGCTGTTCTCCTTGTGTAATTTTTTATGCTAGGGATGTGGAACTGCAGAAACAAAAGTGAACAGAAGTGAGTGTGCTCAGATGGGGACCAGAGGCTTGGCTTTCATAAAGGTTGTAGCTCTTCTCTCAGTAGAAGCACAGTAGCAGTAATAGCCCATGCCAGAGAGCAAGGATGCATGTCCTGCACAAGCAGCCATTATTGAGGGAACATCAGATTTCTGCAGTAAGTCCACCAAAAGGCATTTTGAAAATGGAAAGCTGGATCCAAGTATAACTGATCTTTGCTGGCACCTCGAGAGTCCTTTATACAGTGTAACTCTGAAAACAGCCCATTTTATCCTAGTAGGAGAGTGTGTTACCCTGTGCTGACTTTGCTCAGTGCTGTTTGCAGAATAGATGCCTTTTTGTTTGGCATTCGCTGAGTATACAGAACACAGAGAATGGTTTAAATTGTACCAGCTGTTAGTAAGATCACGGTAATGTATCTGTTGCTTACCCTAACAGAAATAAATGTCTAACTCTCAGTGGTTCAAAGTGTTCCTATTTTCTCTTTTTCTTCTGTCCCATTCCTATTCATGATCAAAACATCAGAAGTTAGATGTCATAGATGAACTGAAAAAAATGCCTGATTTCTGCAGCAAAAATCTGAGTCTTGCAAGCTAAATAACCTTTATTTAAGACTATTGAAAGGTGGTTGCTGGGTCACTCATTTCAGTCACCTTTACAAAAAGGCAGTTTATGCTCTGTCCATACCATTTTTGTAGTATTTTTCTTCTTAACTAATATCAAGTGGGAAAGCACATGTTTTCTCTGAGAAAAAAAGGAGACTAGTTTCCACAATATGCTCCTTTTCTCAGAGCAGTTGCTTGTAATAGCTCAAGCACTTTTTACTATGCTGTTCTTTGGCATGTAGGTCCTGCTGGGCCCCAATATGTAGGAAGAAGGCAACTCTTAAATATCACAGACATTATATTAGAAATAATGTAGGCTTTATTTACACATTAAGAAAGAAGAGCAAATAGATTCTTTTAAGAACATTTGTTCCCTCATCTCAGTGGTAATTTTTGTACTTTTTTTATATAGGTAAAAATCCTTATAAAAAGGGTCAGATATTAACAGTTCCATGTCTTAAGTGCCTGTTATCTTGCTTATACTTGAACGATGGCAGGAACTTTCATTATTTCTAAGATGTCCCCTGCTGTGAAGCAGTTAATTTTGACACTGTCAGAGGTGACAACCCTTTTGAAAAATGAAAAAACTTGATTCAGTGAAGTGATGGCATTACTTCACTACATAGCATCAAAGTGTGAGTCTCAGGGTGAGACACATTTAACACAGCAGGAGGTCTTGATGGCATATTGGTTGGAAAAACTGTTTGCATTGTCTAGAGAAGAAAGGATTTTGGGAAAGAAAAAGTGAGGAACATTAGGCAGCTGTATAGCTTGTTACTTTCTGACTTCCTTGGATCTGTTGCTCCTGAGATCTCCAGAGATGGAGTTAGTGAAGTATCTTCAACATATTCTTATGCCATCTGTAAATTTCTTCTTATAGTGCTGAAGTCACAGTTAGATTCCACACACGTGGTTACCTCAGTGTTTCTTTTAATTTTTACCTTATCTCCATCATCTTGTGACTTAAAAATGTGGCAAATGCCCACTTGATCTTTAAATCTGTTAATTATAGTGTATTTGAGAAGACCTCTTATGAAAATTCCTTTGTAAGTCTAAAAGATTGAATCAGGCTTGATTCCTCCCAGTTAGTGGGATAAGTAATTTTCTACTTGGCTGAAATGTTTTTGTTTCTCAGAGGTTAGAGTGGACAGCACATATGATGGAGAAAAGCTGTGGACCTTTTCCAGTAAATGCCTGTCCTTCATACAAATTCAGTTCATTCTGTATTTGTTCATTCATTCTGTTCCACTGAAAAATATTTGTATCAGTAATGAGAAAAGGAACAACAAAAACTGAAACCTCAGCTACTAGGTGTGTCCTAATTCAGTGTTTTCACTGAACCAGATTAAGGGGCACTCAGAAATACATTTGTACTTGCACATCTCACAGGATGCATAGTCCTTGCCAGCCATGAGCCTTCTGTTGTACTGAAGATATCCCTTCAGAAAAGAGCTCCAGAAGAAGAGTTGAAAGTCAAAGTTATGAACAGTGGGTCTTCTTTTAACTTTGGTCTGAATTTTGGGTCTCATCACCAGATAGCGGTATACTTTCCTGGCAGGGGACAGGAGGCCAGGGAGACTTGGAGAAGAAACCATGAAGAACATTATCAATGCTGTGTCAACAGCTTCTGTCTCTGTTTCTTAACATCGACTGGGACTTACAATAGGAAATAAGGAAAATAAACCTCTACTGGGATTCTATTTTACCTTCATCAAGTCATCCACAGCATTTGTGGTCTGCAAAATCAGCACAAAACCAAGGACTAGTGAGGACATATAAGTGTTGGTAAAGAATACACAAATAAAAAAAATTTAAAAAAAATGAAGGAGGAGCAGTGACAACCAGAGCTGATGAGAGGTTTCAGTTGAGTAGCCTGGATCACAGGTATGTGACATCTATAAATCATCTGCTTAGGTTCCTCTGACTTTTACAAAAAAGGACCATATTTCTCAAGGTATTTTGCAGTCATCCCTCATTTTCTCTACTGCCCAAGCTCCTGTTGCTAATGCACTTTATTTCTCGGTCTGCTCCTTTGCATTCAGGTGTTCTTAAACATTCCAAGCAGGATCAGGGCTCTGTTTCACAAGACTATGCACAGGAACAGAGGTGAGGACAAACACAAAGATACTGGTGCACAATAGTACCTTCTCCCACTTTTTGGTCTTCTGTAATTTGAATTTATACTCTCTATTTTATAGAAGTTTATCAGTTTTGTAGACTGTCACCACATGGCACTATTGTAATTTCAAAACATTTCTTGAACTGTGAAAAATATCCCATTTAGCAGGGAATATCTAAGAGTTAATTATTCATAGAGTCCCAGGAAGTGATAACAGAAAAAGATCTGCTAAATACACATTGCCTGTTTATCAATAGCTGATATCCAAATGCCACAATTTCATATTTTGTTCCATATATGTTTAAAAATCCTCAGTGCATATTGCTCTGTGGTGAAAAGCAAATCACTGAGGATATTTTCTAGCCAAATGTTCCCATCATAGGTTCATTCAAAGTGTTTTCTGCTCCCAGGGTACTTCTGGGAGAAAAAGCTCTTTGCAGTATTGATTCAAAACATTTTGTGCCTTCTGACACTAGGCTAGCAATGAAAAGTAATTACTACAATGAAAAGTAATCAGTTAATAAAGTTCACAAGGTAAAACATAATCTCAAATTAGGTGATGAACAGAAATTAGAGAGACTATCAGGATTTTAGCTAAATAAACTTAATTCTCTTCTCATATTTTAAAATGATAAGTAAATCCACTTGTTGCAACGTGTTAGAGGAGGAAAGGCTTTGGAAGAAACAAAGTAGCATACTGGGCACAGTGATTACACTAGCTTCAATTCGAAGTTCATGAATTATTTTTCACTCCTGAGGGCATCAGCCTGAAACACATCCTTGCTGGGATCCTCATCTGATGTTCACTAAAAAGAAACCTTTGAAAGAAAGTTAAGAATTTAATATACCAAGAAATTATTTTGTTTTATTTCCTTATAGCTGAGATTTTTATTTTTTTCCCTTAAAATGTGTTCTGAAAGTCTGTCCTTAGAGGTATTTGATTGGAAACAATATAGAGACCAAATTGTTTATTGTTGTGCTAAAAAGTCATTGCCTGCAGAAAAGAGACATGTTCAATACAGCTTAGTACTGGCAGCCAGAAATTAAGATAGATATCCTGCTCACCTCATGATACCCACTCACATGGTGACAAAGACCATGTTATCTCCTGAAAAACAGTGCTAGTGAAACATGCCTGCTCTGAGGTCGTCATCTCAGGGAGATGCCTACAGCTGAGCCCTCGGCTTCAGTTACTGCATGCTCACATGCATAATTCTTCCCTTGGGCAGTCTGTATCCTTTTTGAACTACTAATACTGGAAAATAAATCCTCAGATGAGAATAAGTAAACTAGTGTAATGGAGGCCCTGGTAGAGGAATGAGGCCATGGAGGATTAGCAGCAGGGAGGCAGCTGGGAGAGAGGAACCTGGCAGGGAGCTACAGCGGTTCTGCAGTGAGTTTCCCTTAGTATTAACCGGGAATATAGTATTAACTTAGTATTAGATCGAACCAGAAGTGCTGCAGAGAGATCTTTTTTTCCATAAAAATCTTGTGAGGGTATGCATGGAAATGCATTCCCCTCTCCATTCCCCTGCTCCTGATACAGAGCATAAGCCAAAGCTCATATGTAGTCCAGGGTTCTCAGAGCTTCACAAGGTTTCAGCTCTCTTCCTTACCGCTCTGTTTCAGTCTTGGTGATCTTTTCCAAAGCAAGAAAAATAGTACATCTGACTGATTGAATCTTGTGCTCTTTTTAGCCAATGAACAACTGGGTATAATGAGTGGGAGTGATTCCTTTGAGGTTTCAGGTCTAAAAATTGATACAGAGAAGATGCGTTGAAGGTGAACAAAACCCCAGTGATGTGTTGACTGACCTCCTCTTCACTGTGCTGATCCCAGTGACACAATTTTGCAGAAAGAGGAGAGAAACATGACTATGACAAAACGGAAGTTGTGTTTGCCAAACTTTCTTAGACTTCAAAGTTTAAATTTAGCTTCTAGCTTTAGGTGGCGGGCAAGGAAGGACAGCCAGTTAGCACCCAGGCAGGAAAAAGGGAAGAGAAGAAGGAGTAGACTCCAGGAACTAAATGCACCTACAAACAGTTATTTTTCTACTTTCTATTTCAGCACTGAAATGTAAATCCATGGATGCAACCTATCATAGCAGCTTCTCAGCACACTAAGAAGTCAAGGTTGTTGAAGAGTTTTGTTATCTCTAAGCTCCTTGTACATTTGGGTTCTTTGTGTCAGATGAAATAGGAGTGTAAATGTATTTTGTCCCATTTTCTCCTTGCCTTCCTAGCCTATTTCTCAGTAATCTCTCTTTACTGTGTTACAAATGTTAATAACTTTTACTTTTTAAAAATACAGGCACAGTTTCTGTTTATTTTTCCAGGGATGGAAGCTCATGAATGCACCGAAGGGAGAACATGTGAAGTCAAACAGGCACTCCTGGGAGCAGTGAGCAGTTTGCCTCTCCAATACATGACATAGTAAATTGTCTCCTACGCTCATGGACTGTGAGCAAATCCGGCTCTGCTAGGTTCAACCCCATTGCAGTTTTGACCCCATTGCTTCCACACAGCTGACACCTTGCTTGTAATCATGCATTCCTGTGGCTAAGATAAATTTGCCAGTATGGGCAGAGTCCCCAGATCCCTTAGGTGAATGAATAGGGAGCAGCCCACACAACAGTGTGACTAGGAAGCATCTTCCCTATAATATTGAGCTTCAGGAGGTTTAAACATAATGTGAAGCAGACTGAAACACCACAGTGATGACACACCATAAGGGCTAGTGTACAATCAGATCTATTTCTGGTTTGGGGGCATCTACTGAAGGACAGATATACAGTTACTGTTGTTACAACAATTTTGTTTGCTGTTACTATTTCCATCTTAAAATGGAAAACTTTATTCTACTTCATCTTTGAGTTGGTGGCTCTGAGCACCTCATGAACTTCAGTCCTGGTAGGCTGAAGACTTTTGCAGAAAGAGCAGATCTTTAAACAACATTCAAGGACACGTATTGGGCTTAATATGCTGCTTTTCTGCTTAATAACCTGCTTAAACTGTTTTCATGTTGTGCTTTTCTGATAAGCTACTCCATGTCTTCAAAGGCACCCTTTTGTCTGTATCTGCTTTTCAGGCCTCCCCCTTATTTTGTTTTTCAGCCATTGTATTTAAGCACTTTGGGGCAGGTCCCGCAGGATGCGGCACTGGAACACGCTCCACTAGAGAGTGGCAAGGCACAGTATCAAACATTTGAGCACAACTCTGGGCAAAAGCAATACGATTTCAGGTTGTTTGGGCATTTTGGCTCTAAGATATGTATTTTATAAGAAGCTGCACAGATTGGAGTTTATTTCCTTTTCATTATTCATGTGCACTGGAGACATGTCGCCTGAAGAATGCTTATTGGACAAAACTGATCCCTCCCGATGTGCACAGCATAGGATCAGTCTCCTGAGTGACAGAAGAATATGCAATAAAGGTCTGGCATTAAGCTCAATTTTCTTTGTTTGTTCACACTAAAATAAAATGTGATGGCCTAAGATGCTTCGGTTTTCTAAACAACAGTTTAAGGACATACTGGTAGAACTACTTTTTCTTTATTTTTATTTTTCTCATACTTTATTGGTTTTGTTTTTTGTTTTTGTTTTGTTTTGTTGTGTTTTGTTGTTTCTCAGTGGAGACACTGATCTCCCTAACTTGGGCATCTAAGAAGACAAAGAGATTTATGGCTGAACAAGATAACACGAAGTAGTGAAAAATACATATTGCTACAGCAGTTTCACAAACATGAATTGCAGTGGCCTGCTGCCCAGGGCCGTGCAGAGTAACCTGAGGCAGGAGCAGCTCTTGGGGTGAGGCTTCAGACAAGTCTTTGCAAGGCATGTGTTGGTTAGTATAGGTCTGCTGGGCCAAATCGTCATCTGGTTCTGGGAGAATTTCAGAAGAAAAGCTTGCAAACCTTGTTGTCAATGAGGATTATCAAGGTGTCTCTCTCACCACCTCTTCTTCTGTCTTTGTTCATGAACAAGATGCACATTCTCCTCAAAGATCACAGCCCGCTTACTGTTTATGCACCGAGAAGGCACAGAAGAGATATGGAAAAAAGCTGGGTGTGGTGGTTCCTAGAACAATCTGTAGCAAACTAGAAAGGAGGCTTTAAAGCACAGTGAATCACAGCTGTTTCAATGCATGGTAAGACATCCGTTTTCTCTTGCACAAGGCCACTTTTAATTAGAAGTCAATTCAGGAACCTGAGTTTAGGTGTTCACTTTAATTTCATGTTATACAGAAGACAAATCTCTCCCTTGAAATCACAGAATCACAGAATCCTAGGGGTTGGAAGGGACCTCGAAAGATCATCTAGTCCAACCCCCCCGCCAGAGCAGGTTCACCTACAGTACATCACACAGGAACGCATCCAGGCGGGGTTTGAATGTCTCCAGAGAAGGAGACTCCACAACCTCTCTGGGCAGCCTGTTCCAGTGCTCTGTCACTCTCACAGTAGAGAAGTTCTTCCTGATATTCACATAGAACCTCCTGTGCTCCAGTTTGCATCCATTGCCCCTTGTTGGTCAACACTGAAAAAAGCTTTGCTCCATCGTCCTGACACTCACCCTTTACATATTTGTAAACCCCTCAGTCTCCTTTTCTCCAAGCTAAAGAGTCCCAGCTCCATCAGCCTTTCCTCATAAGGGAGATGTTCCACTCCCTTAATCATCTTTGTGGCTCTGCGCTGGACTCTCTCAAGCAGTTCCATGTCCTTCTTGAACTGTGGGGCCCAGAACTGGACACAATACTCCAGATGTGGCCTCACTAGGGCAGAATAGAGGGGGAGGAGAACCTCTCTCGACCTACTAACCACCCCCCTTCTAATGCACCCCAGGATGCCATTGGCCTTCTTGGCCACAAGGGCACATTGCTGGCTCATGGTCATCCTCCTGTCCACCAGGACCCCCAGGTCCCTTTCTCCTACACTGCTCTCCAGCAGGTCAGCCCCCAGCCTGTACTGGTGCATGGTGTTGTTCTTCCCCAGATGCAAAACTCTGCACTTGCCCTTGTTGAATTTCATTAAGTTTCTCCCCGCCCAACTCTCCAGCCTATCAAGGTCTCTTTGAATGGCAGCACAACCTTCTGGTGTGTCAGCCACTCCTCCCAGTTTAGTGTCATCAGCAAACTTGCTGAGGGTACGTTCTGTACCCTCATCCAGGTCGTTGATGAAGATATTGAACAACACCGGTCCCAGTACCGACCCCTGAGGGACTCCACTAGTTACTGACCTCCAACTAGATTCTGTCCCATTGACTACAACTCTCTGACTTCTTCCCTTTAACCAGTTCTTGATCCACCTCACTACCTGATCACCAAACCCATACTTTATCAGCTTATCTACGAGGATGCTGTGGGAGACAGTGGCAAATGCTTTACTGAAATCGAGATAAACCACATCTACCGCTCTACCATCATCTATCCACCTAGTTATTTCCTCATAGAAGGCTATAAGGTTGGTCAAACATGACTTACCCTTGGTAAAATCATGTTGACTGCTCTTAATGACCCCCTTATCCTTGATATGCCTAGAGATAGTGCCAAGAACAAGTTGTTCCATCACCTTTCCAGGGATGGAGGTGAGGCTGGAAATCCCCTGGATGATAGTCAGATGAAGCCTGTCCACTAAAGTAATTTTCTTCTACCTAATGCTAGAAAATGTCCTCCTTTTCTGACTAGAGTTCTTTACAAAGGCCAAGCTCAAATGTATAGTACTCCTTTCTCTACATCAAAGTAAATGTGACAAGAGAAGCTACCATTCATACCGGTTCCGTGTAAAAGAAGACCTTCTTTACTAACTTGAGCATGGGCATCCTCAAACCTCCTGCAGAATTTCCAAGTTATATATTTTTTGCATATATGAATAAGCACACAAACCACTAAAAGTTATTTAAAAAATATTGGAGGTCAGTAGGAGCTGTTATTCAGCATGATCTTGTCCAAGTTGCATGCACATAATGTATCAGTTTCTTCTCAGTTTCTGGGCCTCAAAACTCTATGGGCAGTAATAAATTAATCAATATTTCCAACAACATTATCTGCCCAATATATTAGCACAGCTTTCTCTTACTGTGAAACACTTGTGTAAAGAAATATCAGGTCTCAGTCTTGTCTGTTCAAGCTTTTGGTGGTAACAAACAATATATTCTCATAAACTGCTAAAAAAGTGACAAAATTGTGCTCTCTGTTGTGCACATGAAATTACAGATGCAACTGGATTAACTCTGGTCTGGTGTTACCATCTGCCACATTGAAAATGTAAATTTCCAAAGGCAGTCCAGATCTCCTTATTCAGTAAACAGTCAGCATTATTAAAACCTGACACTTAAGTCACACAATCCTTTAAATTGGGTGCTCAACTCAGCAGGAAGATATAGGAGGTTCAAAGATGCCAGCAGGCTTTATATCCGACCCACACATGATCTTGGCTTGTTATTTTAAACCAAGATGCTGAAGTTTTACACACATTTGGTGAAATTTTTTCATCTGTTTATCATCTGAACCAGACATATTTATCCATTCATTCATGTAAATTCTACAAATATCAAGTCACTGGATAGGAACAAAAGATTTTTAATAATTACAGCTGCATGACATCTTTTGCTGATGCAATGGCAGGGCAGAAGCTACAAGGAGCATAAAACCAGTAAGGACTGAATGTAAAATCCACCATTTCCAAAAGTAACTGATTTTTTTTTTTAATAAAAAAAACTTTAGAAAGTTGGGGTGTGAAAGCAATGCCAAAGCTTCAACTAAAATAATTTGGAGTACCTGTGGCATGAGAAAATCATCTCATCAGATTAATCTACATGAGTAGCAGAGCCTGAGGGAGGGAACAATCACTCACAGAAGGTAATTAAGTTAGTGGCCACTCAAGCAAATTAGATATCTGGAAGTCCATGGGATTACCCAAAAATGCTGAAAGAGCTGGTCAATGCCAATCTGAAACCTTTCTCTATTATCTTTGAAAGGTCATGATCATCAGGGAGGATTCTGATGATGAGGCCAAGGCAAATGTTAGACCCATTTACAGTAGGACAGGAGGGGATCTATAGGCCAGTCAGCTTAACCTCCGGCCCTTGAGAGATGAGTCCAGGCACAGGACGGACAAGAAGATTATTTGGACATGAAACATTGATTTACCAATGAGAAATCTTTCCTGACTAACCTGATTGCCTTCTTGGCCCTAGGTGAGGGGAGAGTAGTCGTTGTTGTATACCTTGACCTTTAAAACATCTTTGGCACAGTTTCCCATAATATGATCAAAGCCAAACTGGTGAAATAAGGCCTGGATAAGTGGATGATTATTTGAGTAGAAAATTGGTAGGACTACCAGGCTCAAAGACTACCATGTTCAGACATAAGGTGTCCACCAGACAGCCAGTGACTAGTGGCATTCTTCAAGAATCGATACCAGGGCTGCTGTGGTTTAAAATCTTTATCAGTGACCTGGATGAGGGGATGTAGGGTACTCTCAGCAGGTTAGTTGCCAAGCTGAGCCTGGGGAAACCATGTAGCTGGGCAGCAGGGTAAGCCAACTGCACATGGGCTACTTAAGCAAGAGTGAGGTCAGCAGGTCCAGGGAAGTGGCTCTTCATCTCTCTTCCTGCAGTGGGACCAGACCTGGAGCACTGGGTCCAATTTAGGGCTACCCAGGAAGAGAAAGACATTGCCATACGGGAGGGAGTCTAGTGGAGGGCACCAGGAAAAGCAGGGGCTGCATCACAGGAGGGATAAGGAGAGGTGAGGAAGCTCCCAGCCATTGTAAGAGTGGGACCGTACTGCTCTCTTCAGCTACCTACTTGGAGGAGATGCAGTGGAGGGAGTCAGACTCTTCCCAGAGGTGCACGTGACAGGACAAGGAGAAGCAGATTCAAGTTGCAGCAAAGGAAGTTCCAGTTAGGTACCAGGAAAATGGAAGTTTACTACAAGAGTGGTCATTCACTGAAACAGGTGCCTAGACACACATCTGTGGAGACATACTTGAAGGTACTAAGACCTTGTCTGGGCAATGCCCTGAACAACCTAATCTAACTTTAAATTTGACCCTGTTTTGGGCAGAAAGTTGAGTCAGGTGGTCTCCAGAGATTCCTCTCAAGGGACAGCCTTCTGTGATTTTACATACAGCAGTTCCCCAGGTATCCTTCAGGTGTCCAGACATACAACACTGCACATACCCTGAGAGAGTCACACATCTTACTCAGGTGACATGCATCAATCAGGACTTTAAAAATCCTCACATTTACCATTGGCTCATTTATATACGTATGCATAAATATATACATATATCTATATGTATATATAATATTTTCCCACAGCAATTAGTTTTGTAAACCAGTCACCTCACATATGACCGAGACACAGGCAGCCTTTCATCACTTCTCTGTGCTGAAACTCCTCTGATGGCACAAACAAAAACAGAGGGAAAACAGCTAGTTACTGACACATATATTTTGCCTGACAGCAAAATACAAGATTATTGCCATGTTCTCAAACATAAAATGTGTCAGCACTGTTCTGACACTCTCATAAATATAAATTACTATTTCTTGACCACACTAGGCAGGGGCAGGATGTATTCTGATTGCTGGGATTACTAAATGATAAAGGGGAACAGTCTTTATGTGTTCTCCTTGTTCTTTATTCTCAGTGGGCAGATGGTTATGATTCATAGGAAGTCACAGCAAAACTATAACTCCTAGACAATAGATCATTGCTGTTACCTTGTGAATACAAGATGACATTGTCTCTGAAGGCAAGATGCTGCTGAGGTCTCTGTCTCCACAATTTTGCTGTGATCTTTCTGCCAATAGTTACACTTCATATTTTTTGCAACCAGGAAAGATATTTACAAAAATCTGTAACTTTTGTTCCCTCTCTCTACAATGTTTGTCTCAAATGCCTAATAAACTGCTACTGAGAGCATGCGAGAGAATAAAATCCATATTTTTTTTTCCTGAGCAGCAGTGGCAACTTTTAAACCTGATGTACTCCCTGCATGGAGACCTGCTTCTCTGTATCAAACTCATTTAATTAGTGACCCGTAACAGTGCATACGACCAGCTGAGACCAGCTGTTCAAAAGGAACGAGATATTTCAATTGTGCTCTTGAACATTCACCAGAAGGCCCTTATAGCAAGACTGTTATGTAGATCACTTTCAGCTGCATAACCATTTCCTTAACGTAAGGATGGTGCCACAGCAGAACAGACGACTTAGGCTGTCACTCCCTGTCACTGGAGATTTAGCAACAGCTTCTCAGAGACCACCTAGGTTCAGACTAAACCAGACTAGATGACTTCTTAAGGACTCCTTCATTTCTTTACTTTTCTGAGTCTGTGAGAAGATCTAACCTGTTTACAGAAATGGTTTGGTCTAAGTCAGTGGTATAACCCAGGTGGCAATTGTCTAAATGCACAGAAAATGGGGCTTTCTGTCCAGTCAACCATCTGTACTTGTTTCTAGTTTTCTCCATCTTCATTGTTTCGTTCTTTGACTCATCTGCCTGGTGTCCCCCTAATGCAGCCCGCTTTGCACAGCTGATATTTTTACCATTGTTAAAAACAGGAAAACACCATGCAAAACTTAATTTGCAAAAGGCTAAATTTCAGCAAATAAATTATTTTGTTGTCTTTATGAGATACTAAAAGGTATCATATTGAGAACTTAGAACCCATGGAAATACAAGGAAAGCACAACCTCCGGGGATTTTCTTTTCTCTTTTGAGGCATCATTTGCATCTGCTGTATTTTGTATTATCACTCAGAAGCATTGAGTATTGAACTCAAATAGACAAAGTGTTAGGCAGGTTTACTGCTACTAAGATGAATGTCCCCAGTGGTGGTTAGTATGCCTTTCTTATATTCAGGAGGTTAAATGAAATGTGAGCTCAGGAGGGAATTTTCCTTTGGATTGGGGAACCACTGGAGTGTTTTTGGGTTCCCATTTTGGCAGTGGAAATGACAGTTTCACCCTCCCTTCCGTTCCTGGGACAGGTCCTGGTGGTGCTCCCAGGGCCTATGGATGGCCAGCCTCATGTGAGGGCATCCTCCCTGGCCAATACAGCTCTCTAGTACCATGATGTTCTCTAACATGAAGTAATTTCCTGCACTCTGCCTTCCTTCTCTCAACCTGAAGGGAAAATTAAAGTTATGGAGGCCAAGAACACCCCTGCATCATTCTGCCATCACGGGTGGCATTTAGTCTTCCAAGGGGAAGATTTTAAATTAGTGTAAATCTGCCATAATTAAATTTTCTTTCAATCTGGCTGCATTTTTAAACAGCAAGCCACATGCCCTTTTGATAGTCCAGGGGGCAGCCCCTGACTAACACTCCTGCAATATAGCAGAGCCCAGAGAGGTTCAGCAGCAGGGAGCAAATATTTAGTGTGCAGCAACTCTTCCTTTTGCATCTGGTAAATATGCAGCAGGGTTCAGGGTTTGTCCGGTAACCAGACATGCCTTGGTATTTTGGTGACATATACTTCAGAAACAGGAGGGGAGCAGCAACAGAAGCAGAGGTCTAGCAGAGATTTCTTCCTCCCTCCTTCTCTTCTGGTGGGACTAGCCCCATAGGAGGGCTGGGGAGGGAAAGCCAAACTGGAGCTGCCAAGCCAAGCGTCAGAGATCAGGAGGGCAATGCTGAGGCCTGGCAGAGGCAAAGGGGGCGAGCAGGCAGGGGAGCAGGCAGAAGGAAAGACAGCCTGGCAGCTGGCCTGCGTTTCAGCAGCTGGTGTACACTAACTGGTCAAAGCTGCCTCCAGAAGAGCCCTGCGGGTAGTTGAAGTGGCTCACACCTAATGTATAATGCATGCACCCCACCCCGAGTGAGTTGTCACAGTTACACAGCAACAGTGACTTCAGTTCTTTTGGGCTATTTATTGCTATCATTTGAAAGCCAAAATATGTTGTTTTCTTCTTCAAAAGCATCTCAGAAGGCTGCAGAACTGAGAACACATACTGCTGAAAATTAATTGTGGCCATTTTCCATGGCTTGTTGAGTTGAATCTGCGTGAGTTACTCATCCTTTTCCTCCTTTCATTCTCTGTGTGTTTGGATTTTGGTCTCTTTCTACCAGGGATTCATCTGACTGCTGTGATGTTGCCAGCCCAGCCTCATAGACCACATTATTACAAGAAAAATTCTCCTCCTCTTCCCCCTTACCATCATTGCCAAGATGTAAGAGCCTTTTGGCAGTGGGAGTCTGGAGGGAGAGTTGGTGTCTAGTCCTCAGCCTATCACAGGTAACAATGGTGATTTTGGCTTGTGCCAAACACATGCAGACATCTAGCAGAGATTTCAGCCTGCATGTGTGCTGTGCTGCCCAGTGCAGAATAGAGAAAATACTGCTGAAAACATGACTACGTTGCGTGGAAGCATTTCTGTGTGTATCAGAGGACATTACTGGGGCCTGAGAAAAAGTCACTCCGTGCAAGCAATCAGATGGAGACATGCGGTAGTCATAACCTATTAATCCTGTATGCTTTCTGGATGAAAGCAGCAGCATGAGGCAGAAATGGTCCCCTGGCATGCTCCCGTGAAAAGTGGCTAAAACTATGGTAGCAGATCCTGTTTGAGGGGGACAGAAGAAGAGAGGGGGAAATGTGCTCCTGGTTTGGGATGCTAGATAGTGTGGTAAAATAGCAGGAAAGTTATGAATTGCTAGAAGAAATGGAGAGATAAACATTCTGGCAGATGCTTCCTCCTCTGCCTGCCATGGAGTTAGTTTATTATTAATACTTAAGAGGCTTTCTGCTTAATTAAACAGTAGCTAGAGCCTGAGGCACAATGCCTCCTGAGCACACACGCAGAGCAGCAGCCTTGCACGAGGCAGAGGGGCAGGGCTGCTGCTGAGGGAAGTGCCACAGCAAGTAGAGATGCTTTAAGGACTAATGCAGCCTGATCTCTTTGGAAACAGCATCTAAACGTATTGGAATCAAGGTCAGCACAGTAGATGCTCTTACCCCCAAGATAATAAAAATTGAGGAGTCTGTGGATAATTTTCTAGGGAAATTGCCAGCATTCAAGAACAGGGCATTATTAAAAGAAGATGCTCTTAAAGACCTTATTAGTGCACTGAATCAAGAAGACATATTTCTGCAGAAGAATTGCACTTTTAGAGAATAATTCCTGCATTAAAAATAAACAAAAATGAGATGACCAAATAATGACTTGCTGTGGCAAGTTCTGAAACAGCCATCACAACACCACTGTCACACTGGATGAGTGAACACATGCAGACCCAAGAGCTTCCCTGTGGCTAGTACCACTATCCCTGTACACCTGGACATGAGTGAGTCTTAGAGGGAAGCAGGGGCTTTTGGTCAGTGGAGGTCACATTTTTCCTCTCTCCAGCACTCCCACGAACTGAGACTTGCTCTGCTGAGGTATGCCCATACAATGCACCCTGCTCAGCCAGGGCTCCTCATGTTTGCCAACATCCCTGTGTCCATTTTGGGAGGTAAGACCCGGATGGATTGCACCCACCCTGTCAAGTGCTGCAGATCAAGCTGGGGTTTGGGGAGAGACCAGCCCCCCCCACCTACTATGCCTGCATTTCCCAAGGAAATTAAGGTGCTTTCCAAGGACAGGCAGAATCTCCTGGCCATGTCTGTCACTTGAAAGTTACAGTTGTTAAACTTGTCATTTATGAAACAAGGCACCACGAGCAACCTGCCTGCAGGGAACAGTGCCAGGACTGCTCTGGCTCCCAAACTGGTCAAAAAGCTTACCTGGAAAGATGGATGAGGGACTAGTAATTATGCAGCACTGGAGGTGACCATGTCCTGATAACATCACCAGCACGCCCATGTCCCAGGTGCCAAGGTCTTGCTCCAGCATGATGTTAGGAGGTAGCAGGGCACCAGTCTGGTTGTCCAGAAGCAATTATTGCACTGCCCTGAAATCAGGGTGAAGCTGAGGAATGGGAGGGAGCTTCATTGAGTTTTCTGAGCCCTAGTGGACCACCAGTGTTTCAAATGAGCTTCTCCCCAGCACATCAGCAAGTCCCAGCTGATTCATACCTGGAAAAGTTTCTTAATGCTCTTAAAGGGTAACATGGAATGGATAGATTTTGCACGGTTTTAGTGTTCTCAGTATTGTATCTTAACCATGATAGGCAGGCAGGCACAAGAGGACAGTATCTGTGATTCAGATTGGTAACAGTTAGTGCAATGTAGAGGTTTCCAGGAAAGCTGGAAATCATTGCCAACTGTTGTAAGAGCCTCTGAGAGATGGAAATGTGATTGCTGGAAGGAGACAAGGCCCCCCACCTCCCTCACTGATTCTGGAGCCCTGTCTGCTGCAAGAAGAGGAAGGTAGTTACAGCGTGGTGTTAGACAGGAGAAGCAGCACAGACAGCCCATCTGTCTGCCTGTGCTTAGGGAACCAGGTGTCTAAACATCAACTTTTCAACAGCAGGCCTCTACTGTAAGAGCTGGTGGTGCTTCCAGGATGAGGATGGGGGCAGCATGAGTCCTGGCTACAGCTGCTATGAGAGAGGATGACCTCGATGCACTCACTGCTGCAAGTCCAGCCCCACCTCAGGGCTGTCATCTTGCATCTCCATCTCAGGTTGCTCTGTAAAATTGTCAAGATTTGGCTGAAGTCTGTCACCACCCAGTGCTGGTTATTTTTACCAGGAGATGCTTCATACTGGGGATGTCTAAAAGCCTGGATCCTACTGCGGAAATGTGCCTGAAAGGTTGGCTAATAGGATTTGAAGCAGCTGGGTCCAATGACTGACCCTTGATGAAAGGCAATGCAGGCATATGAGAAGCCCAAAATAGGTACAAGTTCTTTCTGAAGAAAATACCTATTTGTCTGTAAAAAGCAGTATGAACATCAACATTTATGATCATAGAACCATAGAATCATAGAACATGTCGAGTTGGAAGGTACCCTCCAGGATTATCAAGTCCAGCTCCTGTCCCTGTGCAGGACACCCCAGGAGTCACACCATGTGCCTGAGAGTGTCATCCAAACGCTTCTTGAACTCACTCAGGCTTGGTGCAGTGACCACTGCCCTGGGGAGCCTGTTCAGTGCTCTAATGATGCATAAGCACATCTGACTACTCAGAAAAGAAGAAGGATCAATACCTAGGAAGAATATTATTTCAAATTCATTATTTCAAGTATTAAAAAATGTAGTGGAAATACAAAAAAACCCCAACGCTGTATGTTTGTGCAGTGTTAAGGGTGACTACATAGGAAAGCATAAAAGCCATGTAAAAACAATAGATGGAAGGATCTGTGCAGAGAATCAAAATAACAAAAAGAGAAAAAAGGTATATTCTTCTGCTTTATTTATCTTTCAGTCAGAAACTCCAGAGTTCACAGAGATATATCCATAATTCACAACTCATGAGGCTTGTTCAGGAGAGTTTCTGTCTGCTCCTTGAGCAGGCAATCTGATGATGCTAGTATGGGCTTTAGAATAAGCTGGTCAGAACTGCTTCCTGATTTCCAGTCTGTCTCTCATGGACAGAGCTTTTCCAAACTCTCTAAAGAACAGTGGCTATTTTGAGAGACACTGTTCTGCATTTTGTATTCCACTCAAAGCAATTCTTAAATGAATAAATTAAAGCAGAGGTACATATTAGTTGCTCAGAAAAAGCCCTTGAATATGCATTTCCTATTCACTTTTCCTATAGTCAGATTTTATCATCTTTATTTTTTTCTAATATCCACAAGTTAATTTTGCTGTTTGCACAAAACATCTTTAGTGTTAGCTGCACCTAATATTTTGATCTGTTCTTCCTGAATGATCAGTGAAGGAGGAAGAGGAATCCATCCCATCTGAGGTGGGATGATCTGCCTGGTGAAAGTACCTGCCTCCCTCTCCAGGCCAGGGGGAAGACTGCCTTTTCCTCAGCAATGGCTGGGTGCCATCGGGCTCCTGGCTGGCAGAAGCAGCTCTGCCAATGTTCTCGGTGGCAAGTTGTCCCCTCAGCACCAGCCTCATTGCGCACACAGGACAGCTATCATGGGGTCATTCGCAGATGCCCTGCCGCTGTACCCACAATGGACTTAAGTGCCTCCTGAGGTAATAGAAGTTCAAAGGACCAGTGGTTCAGACAGCCTGCTATTTAGGGCTGCCACACCGTGCTTCCCAATAGGATAGCCTTAGCTGCTAAAGAAAAGAAAGAGCTTGTCTTCTTTTAAGCCCTAGTTTCTAAATAATCCGCTCCCTCACAACATTAGGTTTCAGACTAGTCTTCATTGCATCTGTCAAGGTGGATTCTTGCTGCTCACCATGCTGGGACCATCATACAAAATGCTCCTCAGTTTCTAGTTGGTATACAAGATAGTTCATGGCATAAGGGGTTATACTGCTATTATTTTGATGACATTCACAGTGTTGTTGGCTCTCAGATTACACAGAGCCCAATTAAAGCTTTTCTAGGTTCATTTCTGACCAGTCACTCACCAGCCACTTCTGAAAGATCACGGGTTCCTTTGGTGCAGCCAGATACAACTTGCTTTATTACTTGTATCAAAACTGCACTCTCCCATGAGGGCACAAGAAACAATATATGAGAATTAGACTTTCTAGCACTTTGCTGTGTATCTCCATGCTCACAAGCATATTCCTTCAGCTTGGTCAACAGGGTACCAAGTTTTGAGTTTGTCATCAACACAGGGACACCTGCAAAGAACCACCACAAATATTTATCTTACGTATTGACTTGACTTACCCATTTTGTAGGCAATTCCTAATCCTTATATGACTGCTACATAGAAGTGTCTCATTCTTGTATCCAAGATTATTTGGATCAATCCTTTACACATATCCCAAACTTGCATCACACTTCAAGGAAGCAAGTTAACATCTCTTATACTGTGTGCCCCAGCTAACTAGAGCTGCTAAAAGGGTTCTGTCCATAATTCAGTCACTTAAACAAAAACTGAAAACCTCTTAGACAAATGGGTCTTTCATGGCTCTACTTTTCCATGTTTTACTTTCTTCAGTGTTAAATATTGCTTGATAATACCAGCAATATACATCTGTGGGCTAGAAGAATTTGAGTATTGCATGGGAACTAAAATAAAAAACTAATAGCAAACTGTTTTTTTAAAAGACTTATCCCCTGAGGACTTTGTTGAGGTAACACATGCTGATAGATGTAGGTACATGAGGTAACACATGCCAGACATGGGTAGGTAAGGATATTTGGAAGAGGATTATTCAGATTTCAACCAATATCCAGACAAAGATATGGAGCTGTCACCTTAGGTAGGATCTTTCAGGCCCCCTCCATTCCCATGCACTGAGAGGAGGACTGACCCTGCTGCAATACTGACAACAGTTTCCTCAGGTTCAACTGATCTCATTTGTGACGAGTGAGATCCTACCATGTAAAAACAGATACGTTGCTGCACAGTAACTCCCACAGCCATTTCCACTACCACAGAAGGGCAACACTGCATTAAGCAGCTATATCCAGACTTTGGCATTGACCAGACAGGTCAAGCAGAAATCTGGGCTCATTAAACTGCAAAGAAAATCTGAGTAAAAGCTACATGAATGAATGGAATAAGCTTTTGTGTAACCGTATTTTCCCCTTCTACGCTTTTTCACAGCAGATTTATACCTTCAGGAAGATCCCAGAGACAGTTATATTCATTGGAGGACAAGAAAAAAGAAGGGAGAAGCAATACATCCTTTGTCCACACAAAGGCAAAATCTTCACACCTGAAAAGCCAGGGCAGGTATGGCATGGATACAGGAAAATACTGTGGAAAGTAGGTAAGCGCTGCCACCCTTTCACATCTAGCAGAGCCATAGGTAGGCACTGTCTTCATGTTGTCATTGGGGAAAACCTGGTGTTATCCTCAAGAGTCACCTTGGTGGGAATATTCTGCTCAGCTGGAGACAGCAAACACCATCCTGATGGCAAAACCAGAGAAGCCAGAGGCTTTCTAATGACAACAGCCCAAATATTTTCTACATTTCCTTACTGTCATTCCTCTAAGTTCTGGTATGAAAATACAAGAGACATGATTTATCTCAGTTTTTGGCAGACAGATTTCTGAAGAGCATTCTGAAACAGGTGTTTCACCTTTCTGCATCGATTAACGTGTCTAAACTTCTTCATTAGCTAATTTTGGTGATGCAATGAGCATCATATCTGCAACATGAAAACAAAAAACCATCTTCCTATGTTTACAAAATAGTAGATATTTGTGTTCCTTGAAGCCCATTTTGTTATTGAAAAAAATCTTCTTTTGTTAAATCTGCTGTCAAAGGAATGCTTGCCCTCAAAATATTACATTACATCTTTGTGTTTGACATAAACATGCAAACTAATATTAAATGCTATTTGAAAAAAAAAAAAACAACAACAATGTGAGCCAGGTTCTCTGTCGATAAAAATTCTTGTTGCTCCAAACTATTCTGTCAATGCATTACTGTAATGAGAGATTGTCATGGCCATTCCAATTGTGCAAGTATGTCCAGTTCTCCTCAATATTGTCCTTTATCTTGTGTTTAGTACATTTTCAGTCATCTTTATGTTTTCTTCTCTGTTGCTGCCTGTGTTTGGGGTGAGAGCCTTCTGAATAACTGCAGATTTTTTTTCTTGTATCTTCGTATTATTTAACTACTGCATCCACAAATAGTTACGTTTCTCCACTGCCAGCTTCAGTTCAATGTGAGAATTTACTCTTCAGGTTTCCAGTGCCCACTTGTTAGTTAAATGTTTTCATTTGCATAATCACTTTTCCAACTCCAAAGACATTTTGACTATTTCAAATATTTTTAAGACTGACAACTTATTTACGAAGACTATTTTCAACAGGCAGTCAGTAGATAATGCAATTGCCTTATTTTTGTGGCATTCAGTATTTCATTCCAGATCCGGATAGTGCATGTATTACATAAATTCTTTTCAAAAGTATGTACATTAAAAATAATTTATTTTGATGCCTTAAAGCACCTTCTAAAGTGTCTACTTCTGAATGTTGCATTTTGTGTTTAAACAGTCCACATCTACATGACCTCAAATTCTATTTTACTTAAAATCTTCAGGAAAAAGAAAACAGAAAAAAAAGAGAAAAAAAACAAAAAAAAGGAAAATAACACTGTAAAAAGCACAGAAATAGCCATTATGTTTTAATGATGCAATGCTGGTCAAATGCTATAAAGAAGAAAAGTAAAAATGAACACACTTAATAATTTTTTCTGCCTACAATTCATTTTAGCTGGGTAGATATGAAAAATTAATCTTGGCAAAAGCACCCAAGGTCAATGGTTCCCCAATTTAAAGGCAGACATTACGTGACTGAAAAACGTATTTCAGCTTTTGTCTATGTAATGTTACCTCTGCTGTCCTTAGTCTAAATGAAAACTAGGTAAATGAACAGCATTTTTGGAGACTAATGCCATCTGAGAGAGGATATAATTTCAGCTCTTAATGAAATAGTTCACCATTTCTCACTAACTAAAAACCTTAAGATTTAATCAGAGAAATACATATTCAACAGTCTAATAATTTTTCAGTGTGCATGATACATATAGAATGGAAAAGTTTTGCTTCTTTAACATTTCCAGTCAAAGGACAGTTTTTCCTGTAGAAACAAATATTCATAATAAGACGGAAAGAAAAAAGAATGATTTGCCAACAGTTCCACCTTTTTTCTCTCTACAACACAGAAGACTTACAGTTATTCACATTCTCCGATTGTCCAAGCAAAATTTCAATATATATTCTGATAAAAAGAGTCAAATATAGATTAGGTCATTTTCATTAAAAAAAAGATTAGTGAAAAACTACTATGGAGACAGACAAATACAAAAATCAAATATCTTCATTGCAGTTTCACATTAAAAGACTGTATTTTTTTAAAATACATTAATTATATTTGACTTCCTTATTTTTAAGAAAAAATCTTAACCCTGAGGTTGATAGCTGATCTAGTACATTATTATCCCCTTTGTCAATCAAGTGTAAACAATTTCAGGTTTCATGGGTCTCTTTTGCCTAGTCTAACAGTGAAACCTATGTTTTGCCTAAGATAGCAGCTACTAAAATATAGGCATTTCCAAATTTTTGAGAAGAGATTGTTCATACAGGTTTCCTACTATGATTCAACTCTTCTTTAGTAAAAAATCCAGCTTTCTTCCAGAGTTACAACTTTTCTGGGGGTCAAAATACTTTCTAATTATTGTGTAGCTCACACAATAAAACATTCACTACCCCTATGACACATATCCTTGGCTTCCTTCTCTGGCAGCCTGCAAAGTGTCCCCATCATTCTGGTCAAACACTGTTTTTTTGATCTTGTTTTTTGTTATTTTCTGGAAGGTGAATCCCCTTCCAGCTGACCATGAGCTAGTAAAGTGCCTTTGCAATAAAGAAATCCAGTGGCATCCTCACCTGTGTTAGGCAGAGCACTGCCAGCAGGTTGAGGGAGGTGTTCCTTCCCCTCTGCTTGGCACTGGTGAGATACATCTGGAGTGCTGGGTCCAGTGCTGGGCTCCCCAGTGCAGGACATGGACATGCTGGAGTGAGCCCAGGGGAGGGCCGTGGAGATGATTAAGGGACTGGTGCATCTGTCGTCTGAGGAGAGTCTGAGAGAGCTGGGGCTGCTCAGCCTGCAGAGAGAATGCTTGGGAAAAGGCAGGGAAGAGGGTTCTTATCAATGTGTATAAATACTTGACAAGAGGGTGTGAGGATGATGCAGTCACACTCATCTTGGTGGTGCCCAGTGACAGGCCTAGAGGTAATGAGGACAAACTGAAGTACACCCCAACAAATCTCCATCTTCATTGTCTTTAGGTACAGCAGCCAGACTTTGCCAAATATGAACATGAGGGTGGCTGCACTAACAGATCAAAGGCCTAGTTAGCCCAGGGATGAATAGTGGCCAAAAAAGGATGTACAAAGAACAGTATAACAGCAGAACAAGCATACAGTACATCTACTAGAGCATACCTATTTTGACACTATACTAATTTCCAACAGCTGGCTGCTCAGTGACTTCCAGGTTTGTTTTAATAGAAATCCATGGATTTGTCTTCAACTACCTTCTCTAGTTGCTACTTCAGCTCCATGATCTTTTAACACTCAAAAGCTCTTATGGCAAGGGTTCCCACAAGTTAACTAAGCATTGTGGAAGGAACCACCCACCTCTGGGAACTGGAGCACAGTAATGAGATAGTGAGTAGCCCAGTTATTGCTGAGCTGAGATTATTTCCTAGCCCTGTCAAATACCTTATGAATGTCAATGCACTTTTTCTTATGATACATTATGGTTTCATCTTCTCTTTCCTCTTTCTTGTTTCAACCTCTGTTCTACATTATACCAGTTCTCTTTTGAGCTGGTTCTTTTTTTCTCCTCCACTTCTTCTTATTCCTCCTTGTATTTTTACGGTAAGAAGAACATCTCAAAATAATAATAGCTATTTAATTATAAATTTCAGTTCACGATGTCCAAAATTTAATTTGAAATGAGACGGGGGAGGACTCACCAAAACATCTGGGATTTTTTGCTCCTTCTTTTGCTCTCCTTATGTAATGAATTTATTCTGAAATGACCCCAAGTTTAGAGGGTTCACATTCAATGGGAAGTCTGCTGTAGTAACAAGTACTTGTGTTAGCAAGAATTTATTTGTAAATAAGAAGTAATGAGGACAAAAATAAAAATAATGATCATATAGTTACTTATTATTGTTACCACACAATTTGTTGCATCTAAACCGTGTTAATCTTGTCTAACAGATACACCCAGCTATCTTCAGCTGACATTCATCCTGCCTCTCATTCACTGTGTACCAGTAATTTGGTACTGCCTCTTCAGTAGTCAGCCTGACATAATACTGCATGTCAGTCTTTTGCTTTGTGTCTCTTATATCGTGGAGTAAACAACAAAACTGTGGCCATCCTGCTGCCCAGTATCATTACAGAATTTAACATGCACAGTACTGTCAAAGTTTCATTAGCTTATTGAAATCCTTTATTTCTACAGATAGAAATTGTCAGAAATAACACAGATGTGTATCTGCTGCTCTGATATGCTACTCAGAGAAATTAAACTGATGAGGTTGCTGAAGATTTCCATTAAAATAATGAAAAACTGATTCCAACCCCTACAATTGCTGTGGGAGAAAGGCTCCTATGGGACCTGAGAGATTTATGATGTAGACATAGCTCAGACATTTGTTTCTTTGGTTCTATCTAGTAATCATATATACATACTAGGGCCCATGGTTCTCAGATGTCTTTGCAAAAGTAAAAAACATGATGATTTTAAAGAGTATGTATTACCTAACTATTCCACTGAGTTTTGGTCAGACAGGTTTGAGATTGATGATAGCCACTCAGAGTTCAGAGGATGCACAGTCTGGGAGGAGGGCAGGGGAAAGCACCTCCAAACCCAGGAGCATTGGGTTTTCCAACACCAGAGACTTGAAATTATATGAAATCAGGTCACCTCAGGCAGAAGCATTTATCATGCCTGATTTTTGGCCCTAAAATATGAGACTAGTCTCACCAAATCCCATATGCAATTAATGCAGACCAAAATGCATCCCACAGGGTTGTGTAGGACCCCAAAGTGGGGCCCTGCACTTGACCCCCATGGAGAGACCTCTCTCTTCCCTGGGAAGGACGTCTGCCTTGTTGCTCCACCTCTGGCTACCCATCTGGGTTGGATTTCCCTTCAAAGTACCCTCCCCAAATCTATCCCACTGCCACCTGAGACCCTACATTTTTCAACTTTCTCTGCAGAGCTGAAGAGGCTGATCCAGCTGTGCTTGTGAGAGTGCTAAGGCTAAAATCAAAGTAGCCACTTTCATGAACCGAAATGATGAAATTGCATTTGTTGCCTTAGTTTCCTGCTATTTGACTTCTGTTTGTGTATGTGTGGCTGGGCAGCTCACTTTCCATTCAAGACACATGTTTTTTCTTCTACGTTTCTCACCACGGATGAAGTTGCCAACTTGGGCTTACTTGACTGAGCCTGTAATGGCATGTGAAAGTATTAGGCACCCTTGACTAAAATCTAAGGAAACGTAGCAAAACTTTGTTGTTGCAGCCCGGAATGAAAAACATACTCCCTCTGCTTGGGAAGGATGGGTACATCAAAACCACAGCTGTTCCAGTGGGTGCAATGAAACACCCCGTGGGATTATCCATATGACTTGACATCTAGAGGAAATGCTGGATAATTGCCACCCACAATTTTGAAACGATGGATGACTAACAAACTCAACTGCCAGTCAAGGAGACAGTTTTGTGGGAAGGATGATTCATGTGAGAACAATATAACTTTTTATTCTTTTTTTTTTTTTTTGCCTACCAAGGAAGGTGGTGAAAAACAGGCAAAATAGTCACTAGTAGCTGAAAACCCACAAGTTAAAAAAGGTCATTCCAGTCTTTCTTGATTTCTGCTTGTTGCTTACACTCTTACTGGAAAGTACAGAATCTTTGGGAGTCCTCAAGTGACAGTACCAGAGCATGGGGCAAGTACAGTGTCTGGTATTTTGCTTGGTTTGATAAGAACCCATATGATTTTAGGAGAGTCACATGCTTCCCACCATGTATCTTTACCTCACATGGTGGAGTTGGCCCAGGTCACAGTTCCTTGTCATGTCTATCCAGGATGTAGCATTGTTGTATTGAAGAAGCAATTTTTGTGGCAATTATTCAACAGCTACATCAACCACTGTAACTAAAACTGGAGTAAACTTCTTCTGGTTTTGAATAGCCTTCCAGCTGTGTGCAAGAGCCCTCAGTAAAGGACCACAAGTGTGGCTTGTCCATGCAGGCAGCCCCCTGCCTAATCCTTTCCAAGATTAGCATCCATTCATGTCATCAACCCATAGGCAACTTCACCAAGCTCTTATAAAAAATTTGAAGATTTATGCCTGCGGCATGCACTGTTTCATGCGATGTCAGCTTTGCCAACATTTCTAAATATTGAGGTCAAAACCTGGAAACCTATACCCACACTGAGACACTGCAGTATATTATACTCTCTGCTGCTGAGAGGAGTTTTACCCAAAAAATCAAGCCATTCTTACGAGGTAAGAAAAACTCCCCCAATTTCATCAATCTGTAAGTGAGGCATCTAATCTGAGCTAATTGTCCAGGTGGGAGGAGTTGACTCTCAAGATGCCCACTTCTGTCTTGACTGTAAAGAGTTTATGTGACAAATTACATCAAACACCTAACCTGCAGCAGAGAGAAACCCCACTCAATCTGCCTTGTAGACATGGGGATGCTTGGAGGGATACATTTTAAAATGTTGCCTGCTGCATTTAGTTGCTGCTAGGCAATAATGGACAATGACATGTTTTAACCCGTTCATAGTGATGTATCACATTAAAGCAACAATATGCCCTCTGTTTTGTGGTCACAGCCACAAGATTAGCAGCAACTTTGACCCTGCTGCAATCTCATTGGGAGTATCTTTTTCAAGTGAGGAGCCTCCACCTGTCCTTCTAGCAACATGAGGTCAAAAACTGCTCCTATGCTACCACACACAGACAAGTTAGATGGCCAGAAGAGACTTTTCTTTAGGATCCATGGTCAATTAAAAATGCTGTAAAATGGAATATAAGGAATATTCAGGAAGGGTCTAAGAGTCGTCAAAGGATGTTGAAAAGGGAAAGGACCTCCACAGCTGTTTGTTTTAGCTAGCTCATATTATGTCCAAAGATTATGTAGGTCCTACTTTTTCTGAGTATTGTCAGCCATGGGACACGTGGTTCTGCTTGTTTTCTTGCAGATTCTCTGCCCACCATCTGCTGGTCTCCAGAATAGAGGTTTTCCCTGTGTCTGTGACATTGTTAATTTTATGGTTGAACTAGATGATCTTAAGGGACTTTCCAATTTAAATTATTCAATAATTTTATGATTCTGTCCTCATACTTTGACGCATGCAACAGAAGAAAGATTATACACATGTTAAAGATTATTTCAGAGGTCCCAACACCTGTGAGCTCAGCTAAACACCAGATTCCTGAGTATTCTCAGAACTATGTTAAGACTGACTTAATGCCTTTTAGGACACAATAGATTACAAGGAAAAAAAACCATCATATGATATAACTGTTACTGATATCTTGTACAGTTTTTAAAATGCTTTTTCCCAGTCCTTGATCACAAATTCCTGTATTTACTACCCTTCCTTCAAGTGAAATATGCAATTATTTCATAATTCAATGAGAAGATATGATTAGAATGGGACCCTGAGAACTTAATTTCTACTGAGTTTCAATTATCTCTGGTACGAAACCAGATGCACAAAACCTGTTATTGTATATAAACACTCTATTCGTTTCCCTCTGCCAAAATTACTTGCATCACACTCAGAGACAAGAAATCAACTTTTCAGCTAGAAAAGTGAATCTCCTGAATAGATGTTTTAATTTTCATTTTGATGAAAAACACTGAAGAACTACAAGGAGTGAAACAGTCAACACAATGCGATATAAAGAGTCTTATTCAGAAGTTTCTATATTTTTAGTAAAGCACAGAAGAGTTTTCATCAAAGTCAATTTGCATAAATTGCTTGATGAGAAGATTGTTCCTTGCTACTATGGAAATAAAGATTCTCCACAATTAAAGTATTCTGTTGACAGCTCAGTAAAACCTTGAAGTATATGGTTAAATCCACATTCTCAGGTTATATCCATGTAAAGAATGGATTAAGAAAATGTTTTCAGCATTTAGGCATGTGGTGAATGCTACATTGATTCAAAGCTGGAAATTAAGATTTAACATCCTATTTTTTGAAGCTAGATATAGTTAAAACTTTATTAATATTGTTTACTCCCAATTCATTTAAGTTTATTTCTGTGAGCCTTTAACCATAACATTTCATTCTTGTATGCCTTTTATTTAGATCTAATTGTTCTCATTATACACTTGCAAGAACCAGTCAAATATATGAATAAATTTGTAGTTATCCCCTGTCTATTTCAAATGTGACATATGCAAATCCCACCTACCTGTTTGGCAGTGCAAGCTGTTTGGTGAATTCAGAGTGATGTGATATGGCAATTGCATAACAAGGAGTCAAGCTAGCATGACTGTCAGGATTAGGAAAGAAGAGGGAGGAATGACAGAGTTACAAATAACTGTCCCCAGCGTGGGGTTTGTAGTTGTTTCAGTCTTTCTAAATCTTTCAAGCCTGAAATGTAGTGAAGAAAAAATACAACACAGCTAAAACAGGAAAGACTCTTTTAACTTTACTGTATCAAAGCTGGAAAGGCCCCTGGCATTCAGAAAGTCTAGTGCTCTTGAAGGAAATTGTAACTCAAGGAAAATTTGAGTATTTATCTAGTCTAAGTTTAATCCCATTAGTTCAAGCCATATACATTTTTTAATGTGGCACAGAATATATTTTGAGATCTAGTTGAGATATTTTCAGGTGTCAATTTTTTTTCAGTTCTTGAGGCAAAATTATCAGCTGAACAGACCATTTGCCAGGTCGGTCATTTCCATGGTAATGTTGTCATTCTTAATACAAAGTGGAAGGAATTGTATTGTTTCTAGCATCTACAGACTGATGGGAGTAATGAACTGACAGGAAAAAAGGAGATTAGTGATTTATCTCAAAAGTAGGGCACTTTCACTAGGAGGGGACCCTCCACAACAGAATGCCGGCATTTGACTGTTACAATTAGATAGATTGTCCTCAAACCTTCCTTACTATCCTCAGTTGTCACAAAACCAATGGATCTTCTGCCTTAACCCAGGCACATGGCATGCTAATGCTGACACCATTAACCCTGCTGTTGCCTGTGACATCCACCAGACAGCAGCAGCATGGGAATAAGCAGCATTGTGGCCTAATCCTTATAAATTGCCTAAATCAGCACCTTTCAGTTGCCTGCTATAGAAGGGGCGTGGGTATGGATTGTAGAAGGTCAGGCATTTTTACACTCTTTAGCAAACTGCTGGATAAGATCTGGCATTTCAGAGTAACAGGACCCCTCTGGTACACTGTGAGCCTTTCCAGACCCTTGAGAGAAAACAGGTTCTGGGCTGTTTTCTCAAGTGAGCACAGATCTTTTCCCTTTCTATTGCTCCTGGGTCCTGGTGATGCTGAAACGAGTAGAAGTGTGCATATAAACTAAGGATATGCAGTTGCATGGTGCAGGCTGCAGGAAGTAATTTGGCTTCTCTTGAAGTCGAATAAAAGCGAACAGGAAGGATGTAGGCTCTACCCCTGGTAGCTGTAACTCCCCTTTTCCTCCTTTGAGATGTATCTAGTGATATTAGCTGATACTAACCTGCTGGGCTGAATCTCTCCCAGAGCTACAGTCCAGAAATATATATTTGTTGCAGTAGAAACAGAACAAAACAATTACAAGAAAATAGTTTAAAGAAAGGAATAGGGGAAAACACAGGGAGCACAAAAGAAAACTTCAGCCTGCAGTGCCAGTCCAAAGTAGGGTGAACTCCATGGGAGCTTACCCTTACCCCATCTGGGAAAAGGCTGTGGACCTCAGAGTGATGAGTGTCATGGTGAGAGTCGTTGCTTGATACCACCCATGGCAGTGCTCCTGATGGGCTGGTGCAAGGAGTCTCCTTGGTGAATCCCCCTTTCCATTTGGGATCCAGCTAGCCTTAGAGAGTGGTCAAGGGCAACATTTTTCCTGTCCCAGAGTATGACAGGCACTGGCATTGGCAGCTTGAACTTAAAACAACTCCTGTTGGAGCACATGGGAGATTGAATCATGCAAGGGCTGTATTTTAAAATGAAAGCCAGGTGGAGCTCTGGGAGAAGACAATCACACACTGTGTACTGCTTGTATTTGTGGTCTGAAGATAATAAAGATATTTCCTGGTCGTACTGTTCAGAACAGCTTCTTAGACAGTATTTCAGTGCACCGGGAGCCAGCTTCCGACATGGATGGAAGTACTCATATGGCACCAGTTATGTTGTGATTTGCAAGTGTGCATCTGAATGCACACTGTATGGAGCAGAAACATGGTTGTCTAGCAAAAGACACCATCAGAGAGAAACATTTTGCAGATACAATTTGTTAGGATTTAAGGATCTATCCATTAACTTCAGAAGCTGACTGTGCAATGCCCCGGGTGATTTTATATATTTCCTGAATTACTTTCAGGCACTTTCCCTGCCAGTTATTGTATTTCCCAGACTGAATTATATTGCACCAATCACTGATTACTTGGGGGCTCTTCTGCCCTCAGGGAAAACCATTGTTTGAACAGTTTCAACATGTAAAAATGAAAGTGAAGTTAAATGCTACATCTTTTATTAGAACACAGCTGTATGATTTAAAAACAACAACTATGGATGATGTTAAAATAAATTCACAGGTGAGTTTCAGAACTTTTATCAAGCGAAAGATGATGCAGATCTGTGTGATGTTTTGATTTGATTCAGGGCTTATAGCTTCACCAAAATGTGAGTAAAGTTTGTGAACTTCTGATTTATACAAGTTTCAGTCAAAATTTTTAGTTCTGATTTTGTTTGACAAGTCTTCTTTGACATGCGAAAGACAGGAAAGCATGGGGATCACACACTTTCATTTAGTATTTTAATTGCTGAGTCTAAATTTGGCAGTGTCTCCACCTTAATGGAACTTAATGGTACTGTAATTGCTTGGTGGTGTCACAGAGAATTGATTCTTGATTATGTTCAGGAATAGCACTTTTGTGTCTCAACTGAATTCAAACACAGAGATGTTCCTGCCAGTAAAGAAATATCGCACAAAACACCTCTTCATCATCCCTGATGATAAACAGTGGCACAACTTTTGTCTTTTTTGCAACAAATATTTTCTTTATATTTTAGCACATTTGATTAAACTGCTCTCTGGGGTCTAAGAAGCAATTTTACATTTCTATTACAGTAATTACCCTGAATATAGTGTTAAAAATCATGTGTGTTTGAGAAATTCTTGTTTATCACGCTTTACTATTGTTTTCTTTTGACCAGAGTGATTGCTTATGAAACTAACTTCTCTAAATTAGACTTGTTCTTTCCAGAGGAATTGTCCCTCCACAATTACACTGAGATTTGCTCCACAGCTGAGGAGGGCAGTGAGTGTTAAAGTTCGCAGCTACCAAGAGAAGATCTCTGACTAAAAAAAGCTCTGAAGTGTTGTGTACACATAGTCATAGATTTGGTCCCTTGCCTAGGATATTGTGCTGGATCAAAACATCCTCATGTGCAGTCAGAAAAGGATTCTAGCATCTGAAAGCAGCCCAAAATCAAAAACATGTAACATTAGTGATGCCCTTGGTACTGCACTAACATTTGTAAATCAGCCTCACTGGTTGCTGGGTGAAGGTTCACATGAGTTCCCTAAGACACTTCACATGGGGGAGTCTCCCAAGCTGCCTCCTTCCCAGATCCCAGACCCTTTCCTACAGAAACACAGTGTATGGCATTGCTGTTGTTCTCTGAACTGACTCGGCTGGGGCCAGGGATGAGCTACATTTGTGACATGGGAGTTGATGTAGCACTGTTGTTGTACCTGGCCTCTGGGAAATCTGGCCACCTGGCAAGTCAGCCCAGCGAGGCTAAACACCATGTGTGTTTTGGTGAAGAGTGAAGATGCAGGCAGAGGGGGCAAGGCTGGAGCTGAAGACATCAGTTTGGTATGCAAACACCTGGCTAGGAATAATAAGATACTAGAGCACACTGAAGCTGGTCATTGCAATTCAGAGGAGAGGTTACTGGTGGAGATCCTGTGACCAATGAAGTTGGTGTAAATGCTTCATCAGGCTGCAACATAAAGCCTGTAGAGTTTTATGCATTTACAAAATGTAGATCTAGCATGTTTGTCAAAAGTGGTAGGTGGAAATGAGGACTGCCAGTGCCCCTTGGGCTGCTGTTAGCAGAACACCTTCTCAGTGAAATCAGGTGTCCAGGGGGAGCTGGTGGAAACCTGGACATTTTCTGGTCCTGGAATCTGTGACAGTTACAGGCTTGGGCTCTCCACTTAGCTACAATTACTGTTCTTACCAAAGAAAAGAAATCAGCCCCTGAAATTAGAGGTCAAGAAAGGGAAAAATAGGCAAAAATGCAGTTCCCTCTTTCTAGTTTATCTCTTTAAATTCCAGGAACCAGGTGTCTGGCATCCAGGCCAGTTCCTCATATGAATGCAGTGATTCTTGAAAGCAGCTGAGATCCTGAATGTACTTTTAAAAGGCAAAGCAAAGGTGGCATTGCCAGTGTCACAATACTACATGCTGTTCTAACATGTTTTTTCTTGATGACGTGTCTGCAGAAAAGGGAGATAAAAGATGAAAAAGAACACAAAATTGTGTGTGAAATGCTTCATGTCTCCCTCTCCTGCAGTGATCTAGAGATGTGTTTGTTCATTTTGGTAAGTGTAGTAGCTGAGTTCAGGTGCCTCACGTGTTGAATGAAAGAGCTGATCAAATACTCTGAGTTGAAATTGTCACTTCATTCTGGTGTGATCGTCTGGGAGTTTTTTTGCACTCCCTGTTGGAAGCCTGATGTTTGACTTCTTGTTGAAATGTCTTTATGGTCTTACCTTTTCAAAATGCAGCTTTTTGTTCTCTCATGGGATGTTATCTGCCAATCATCCAAACTCCATGCTGCTTTGGTAATCAGCTAGTTTTTCATCAAAGGCCAAGAAATAAAAAGGTGAACCCTGCTGTGAACTGAAAAGAGGAAGCTAAAGTGGAATTACAGATGAGAGTTGGAGACCAAACTCCCAGATGCCTATGATGGGTCCAGCTTCAATGCTAGTAAACATTCTCAGCCTACACTGACCATGAAGCTGGTCCCTAACCTGAGGTGGAAAGGATGGGTGGAAATAAATGGTAGATATTTTTTTTCCCTGGATTAAGGAGTACTACAGACCATCATTCAGATGATCTCTGAAAAGATCTAGAAGATGTAATGACTTTATAGGAATCATCCTTTGGGTGTCTAACATGAAAACGATCTTTTGCCTCAGACTACTTTGTCACCGACATCCTTCCTCCTGTGCCTCAGGACGTTTGATCCTGTTGCAGCCCAGGCATCAGCACTGCAGCACAATGTCCAGCATCTGCCCTGTCAGGCTCAACTTCGGTGAAAACAAAAAAGAATCTTCATACAAATGAGGTGAATGGGATTAGTCCTGTTGAGTGAATTGCAGACAAACACTTTGATCTAAGCTTTCAATTGCATATATAGCTGTTTCATTGAGAAATTAATGTCTCTAGATCCAGAAGAGTCTGGGGGTTAGTTTCTTGTGCCAATAGAATTTATTGAATTTCAAGGGCTAAATTTAGTCTTGGCCCAAATAGACATGATTGAAGTTACTTCAAAGAATGAAGGAAGAACAATTCATTTAAAATCAGGTTTTTAGCTAGCAGAAGAGAATTAGGATAGATCACTCCTTGTTCTTATACCATGTAGTATTCAAAGAGTTTTCATTTATCACTATTTCAGATTGTCAAGTATTCCAGATGAGAGGCAAAAAAGGCAAGCTCATGATAAATTATATTCTCTAATTCACTCATATATTATGTGTGCATCTACAGAAGCATTTTAATATGCTTATTCTGCTCATTAGTTACAAAAATTAATACAAAACATCATGATAAACTGTACATTTATTCTGATCATGCCATCCACATTCAGATGGAGAAGGAGCTCTTTCCTGGAAAGTCCCTTGGGGACTGATCAATTGGATGAATTCCAGTCCACCCACCTGGAATCAAATCTGGCAGATGCAATTACTTTGCAGATGGCAATTCAGAGTCATGGTCTTTTTCATTACTTTTATGGTATGTAATGAGAACACTGAAACTGAGACATTGTGGGTCTCATAGGATCCTCCTGCCTGGGTTTCTGTTTCTTAGGGCAGTGTGAAAAGTCCTTACACATAGCACATTTCTAGTGCATGGGGTTTTGAAGTGGAAGAAAATTCATTGCTACATCCTTGGACCACAGTGCATTCATTGTGGAAACTATCTTTCCCTCTTCTTACAGTATAATTGTCTCCTGTAAAAGCCAGTTAAAACCCCTGAAGAAGATCCTTTTATTTACAGACCACAGCAGCTTCTTACAGTAGTCCCATTGTGGAACAGTTACTGCAGGGACTAATCCTGAAGAAAAGGAAAGCATACACTGGCTGTACTTCTACTCTACTCGACTCGACTCAACTCTGGTCTGCTCTGCTCTAATGCTGCTCTGCTCTATGATACTCTACTCTCTACCCCTTTGGTGTACTTCAGCTCTCCTCTTTAATCTGAACACATTCTCAGCTTGAAACATGTACCAGATCTACATCTCTCTTTGTTTTGTTTTGGTTTTTTATTTGTTTGTTTGGGTTTTTTTGTTTTTGTTTTTTCCTTTTCCTTTTTTCATAGTTTTGCCTGTGTGTGTGAATCTAAGAATAACAGTAATGAAGCATTTTCTCACTATACATATATAATAATTATTTCCCACCATTGGAAAGAAAGTGGATATTTGCAAACATGTCTGCAAGTGATCTGTCAGTCTGGTCTGTAGCCAGCAGGCAGGAGTTCTAATGACCCTTTCTACAGACCATGTAAGTCTTTTGGAGAGTATACTGTAAAGCACCTGAGTTGTGAAGACTAGAATAGCCTCCACTCCTGGGTTGGTTTTTTTTTTAATGATCTCAGAAGAATATGGGATGCTAGAGAAAGAAATAGGATGTTGCATATAATGCAAAACTTGTCTTCTTTCTACAAAACCTGTAATAATTGAATAGCTAGACCACTGCCTGCAATGAGTTTGAGTTACAAAGATCTGTCAGCGTAAAGGGAATACCACTGTGTGGATGTAATGTTGTCATTTATAAGAGATGCATTAGAAAGATTCAGCAAATGCTTTTTGGCTCTCTTACATCTGTATTGCTACAAGCAGCAGAAATTTCCTTGGAATGAGTAAACTCAGAAAAGTAATGCCATTCCTCTCTGTGGGCTTGGTCAATTATGATAATTTAACAAGTCAAAACACTGTTTTGCAGTTAATATTGAGTAGAGATCCTAAGTCTGGACCTAAAATTTAATCAGTAAAAAAAATTCAAAAGAGCACACATATTTTACAACAACTTGTGTATGATTGATATTTATGTAGGGCTTGTCAACATAGCTGGAAAGTGTCAAGGACACCCAATAGCTTCAGTAGTGAATATTCATTAAATGGAGGAGACCAACAGGGCTTGGTTTTCCTTACAACTTGCACCATTTGGAGAAAACTTCTATTTAAAAAGAATTTTAATTAATATATCATTTGCAATGCACGTGGCTAAGTGTTAGTCTTTATGAAAGTTCCTTGATGTTACTCGTGAGAACATATCAAAAAAAGCAAATCTGGTATAAAAGAAAACAGTATGTCAGTACTTTCTTAAATGTAGGATGTTGGTTACAAACTGGAGTTGGACAATTCATGGACAACCCAACAAATATGTATTTATGAACCCATCTTGTATTTTACTGTAATTTAGTCATTGCCTAATTTTAATGGTATTTATCTATCTATCTCTCATCTATATCCATATCTGTATCATATATCTATCTATATCTATATCTATATCTATATCTATCTAATCTGTATCTCTATCTAGATATATAAAAGCCTCTCCAACCCCAAATCAGTAACTCTTTCACCTTGACTAGCCAAAATGCCTACAGGTACATTGATGGATTTTCTCTGTATAGATTATTTAGTCCAATTCCTGGCATAACAAGTTGTATTGCAAATCCAGAACTAGAGTTGGATGGAAATCTGATCATTCATTTCATAATGATCCCATGACTTGGAATATTTCCATTCTGAAAAACAACCGAGAAAAAGAAAGGTTCCCCAGTGAAATTAAGTGCTGAACAAACAGTTAATAGAGGCTAAACTAAATCCTTCCCTTGAAAGGACAAAAAAAATTCATTACAACTTTGATTTATATCCTGCACTATAAAAGAATAAAAGGTATAAAATGGCCTGTTGTTTTAAACAAAGCATTTAATTTGTTCAGACTGTTCAATTTCTTTTTGTTCCTGAGGTGAATTTTCGCAAAATCAATGTGTTTATGCAAAAGGTTATATGCTGCCAGCAGAAGATATTTTTCCAGTAGAAAACCCTAACTCATTAGTCAGTTGGTTAAAAGTTCAGTTCCAAAGAATATAGCCCAGGAGAAAAGATCTTTATGTAAAAATTTCATTCATGAAAAATTTACCACATCATTTAGCAAGATTGCACATGGCTTTTCTATCCTTTGCTGTGATAAGTAATTGACCTTGTTTCTATTATGATTTTATCTAAGTTTGAATTATCAAGATTCTTGTTTTAAGCCAGGTTTTCTGCAGAAACTAGTCAGATACAGACAGCAGAACTGGCCATAATATAGTTGTCTTGTTGATGTTATTATTGTTGATATTTCCCATATTATTATTTTTTTTATTAATTATATTAACAATAACAATAGTCATAAGAGCAACAATTAAATACATCTGGACATTTGGCCAATTCAATCTACTCCATATACAGTGATTTTTAAATAATAATGAGATTAAAAAAAGAAACATTTAGAAGACCATATGTTTTTTTCAAATCTTATCCAGGCCTCTTGAGTCATCAAAATGGGTATGGAATTATTATCACAACATACTCCCTAGTGCAATTTGCAATCAATCCTGAATGTAGCATCACCAGTAAATTAGAAACTTTCTTATAACAGCATAGCACTTCAGTTTCTGAGAATGCCGAGGAAGGCAGAAAAACATTTTGTAACTAATGTTTTGAATATCTTAATTTTTCTCAATGTTTCCAAAGAGAAAGGTGGTAAATCCAAACACAGAAGCAATTGTCCTGTTTTTCAGTTTTCAGAGTTTCCTTTTTCTCAAGGAATAAATAGAAATCTTTTCAAAAATAAACTATGTGTATCCAGAGACAAACAAGTAAATACAGACACATATCTTACAAGGCAGTACCAAAATATTTGTTAGAGTAGACCAGCACTGAAACTCAGGCTCCTACAAGAAAAAATATTCACAAAGATCTTGCTAAATTTGTTGGCTAGAATGAAAAATACACCCTATACTTTAGTATAATTTGTCTCAGAACATGTATTTTCAGTTGAGAATTGACAAAATAATGTATATGTGATTTAAGAATTAATAAACCTGTGTGAGATGAGTAAAAAATTAGTCTTCATCAATAACAATGGAAGTTAATGAATCAAGCCTAGCTTTGGTAAATGTAAGGGCTCTGTTATCATTAGGAGAAATAATCTATTATAAACACACACCTTCACTACATTTGGTTTGTCATTCCATAAAACCACCTCATTTTTTTCCAGCACTCTGTGCAGGCTCAGGAGAAGCTGTGCCACTGCTCCTGCTTTTCAAGAGCTTATTGATTAAAAAAATAAATAAATATACTTTTAGCATTCAGCACAGAAAGAGACTGTGGGCAGGCAAAAACCCAATAGCCATTTGATGACATAATGGTGTCCTTTGTTCTGGGGTCCTAGTCAGATAATGAAATGCAGCGGAGGTAATCTAGTCCCCTTGCTGAGTCATTGCCTGTCCTCATCGGGAGCTGGGGCACTTGCGTGTGAGCTCTCCCTTAAATCACCAGGCAGGAATGAGCTGAGCTGAATTGCAAGGCTGTGCTGCTGGACGGAGTTTGGGAATCATCAAGGGTCTGCAATGCACTATGTCAGGACAGTAGGCATAGGCTTCTCCTGCCTGAGTGCTATAAGGGTTGCAGTCTCCATTTAACTACCCATGAAGATAGACTTTTGCATGCAAAGCTGAAGTCTTGCCTCTTTTCAGGGACTAACTATCTAATGAAACTTTCTGCAGTAATAAGGTTGTTCACCTGCAGACAGGCAGATGGGAATCTTGCCATGCAGTTATTAATGTAGCTTAGTGTAAGTGTGTAATTGTAAAAATGCTAAAGGCAGTGAGGCAGTGCCTGTGGAGATCAGCGACCACACCACCTCCACTGCTCTCCAGGACGTATGCAGACCCAGCTGTCATTCCACTACACCGGCACCATTCCCAGAAGAGATGGCTGGGAAATCACCCAGCAGTAAGTCAAGGGTGAAGGTATTTTTTGTCAACAAAGAAACAGGTGTTGAGAGGAAGACTGGCAACCTCTTGAGCAGTTTTGTGAAATCTCTCAATAGTTACTTGCTAGATTTTAACTGGTACCTCACAGCATTCAGCTGGAACTAACATGCATAAATTTTGGCAAGTCTTGAAACAACAAATAGAAAAAAGGCTTTTCTTAGAACATCTTTGATAAAGTTTTAATTCCTTATCATATTAAAATTATGTAGAAAGTTTAACTTCCAGTAAGACAATAAAATAAAAAAAATTCAGCATTGAAGAGATAAAGACAGAATCTGGAAGCATTTATAATACCAGCAATAGCAAAGAAGTTAATCTCCGTGTAACCTCTTCCTTCTTGTCCTCCTTTATTTTCATTGTCTATGTCACCAATATATTTAGCCCACTTCATAACAACCTGATATCCATATTATAGAATCATAGAATCACAGAATGGTTTGGGTTGGAAGGGACCTTAAATACCATCTGGTTCCTTCCAACCCCCCTGCCATGGGCAGGGACACCTCCCACCAGGCCAGGTTGCTCAAAGCCCCATCCAATCTGGCCTCGAACACTTTCAGTGAGGGGGAAGCCACAAGGGTCTCACCACTCACACAGTAAAGAACTTCTTCCCAATATCCAATCTAGATCTACCTTCCTTTAGTTTGAACCTGTTTCCCCTTGTCCTATTGCTACACGCCCTTGTAAAAATTCCCTCTTCAGCTTTCCTGTAGCCCCTTCAGATACTGGAAGACTGATATGAGGTCTCCCCGGAGCCTTCTCTTCTCCAGTCTAAACAACCCAAACTCTCTCAGCCACTCTTCATAGGAGAAGTGCTCCAGCGCCTGAACCATCTTCATGGCCTTCCTCTGAACTCGCTCCAACAGCTCTATGCCTTTCTTCTGCTGGGGCCTTCAGAAGAGGACACAGTACTCCAGGTAGAATCTCACAAGAGCAGAGTAGAGAGGGAGAATCACCTTCCTTGACCTGGTGGTCTTCTTTTGACACAGACTGGAATGCCGTTGGCTTTTTGAGCTACAAACGCACATTGACAGCTCATGTTGAACTTCTTATCAACCAGCACCCCAAGCCCTTCTCCCTGGGGCTGTTCTCAATCCATTCATTGCCCAGTCTGTATTTGTGCGTGGGATTGCCTTGACCCAGGTGCAGGACCTTGTACTTGACCTTGTTGAACTTCATGCGGTTTGCTGGGGGGCCCACCTCTCCAGCCTGTAAAGGTCCCTCTGGATGCCATCCCTTCCCTCCAGCATGTTGACTGCACCACAAAGCTTGGTGTCACAGGCAAACTTGCTGAGGGTGCCCTCGATACCACTGTCCATGTTGCTGACAAAGATGTTAAAGAGAACCGATCCCAACACTGACTCCTGAGGAATGCCACTCATCACTGACTTGTGAAACCCTTTCATAGAAGGCCACCAAATTTGTCAGGCATGATTTGCCTCTGGTGAAGCCATGTTGATTGTCACCAATCACCTCCTTGTTTTCTGCGTGCCTTAGCATAGTTTCCAGGAGGATTTACTCCATGATCTTATCAGGCACAGAAGTGAGACTGACTGGCCTGTAGTTCCCTGGATCTTCTTTCTTTCCTTTTTTAAAAATGGGGGTTGTGTTTCCCCTCTTCCAGTCAGTGGGAACTTCACCTGTTATTATCTGACCATAAGAAGAACACAAGAGAAAAGAGAGTTCATAAGCCTTTTTCCTGGTTCTTAACATTTTCCTTTTCTATTTTTGGGATGTTTAGGATACTTTAAAACACACACACCACATATTAATGCTTCATTTGTGATTCAGCTCCTCCCTCCTCAGCTATGAACTTACCCAGCACATGCAATCTGTAACAACGCTTTTCTTTCTTCAGACTTTCTTCAGTATCAGAAAGGCCTCTCCATGACCATCTCCTCTCTGCACAGACCAAGCAGAAGCTCATAGTGACTTGCAGGAAAGAAAGAGAAAGATGAAGGAAAGGATTAATGTCTCTTTCACAGCCAGGCTGTGAAATCACAAACAGACAAGAGGTCTTGTTTGAAGCTACATGTCATGAGAACCTCAACCCTCCTTTGGCACCAGAAACACTGACAGGTGCTCTATGGGCCTTCAGAAATTACTTACCCAGGCATGGCATCTTGTCATGAGGACTGTCTTGTCCCCTGAGTGCTGAAAAACTATGGCTAGTGGGAGACCACCCTTGGCCCTTTCTCTCTAAACATGGTGGTGTTGTCATGGCCCTTCCTCTTACTCAATTTGAGTCCCACTCAGCTGAGACAGAAAACAGACAGTGAGAAATGTCTGTAAGCCTTGATGTTCAAAACCATGCCACTTGCCCACTATCTTCCCACTTTATTGTGATTTATCACTTATTTTCCTTGTAAGTCAAAATCTTCTATTTCTTTTCCCACAATTTCTACTTGTCTGTGAGTTTGAGTCTGTACTTTTGAAAAGAATAAATCCACGAAAAGCTTTATTTCAGCTGTCAGAGGTTTTATTGTGAAATACAAACAAAAAGTTTCAGAAGAGCACATTTTCACTTCTTTATAAAGCGAGACAAAGCTGGAGTGAAATAGATCTCACCCACTGCAAGGCAGAGCCCACACACTCATAATGTTTCATTAAATCATCCATCGTACTTTCCTGAGAGAGTCTACAACCTTCCAGTCACCTAAGTGTGTATCCACCTCTCACCTGCTTGATTGAGAGCTGAATGTCTCCTTCATAGATTCATGGAACAATTTGGACTATAAGGAACCCTGGAGGTCACCTGAGCCTATCCCTTGCTCTGCTGCTCAAAGAGAGGCTTTTGCAGGGCGAGCTGCAGAGGATCATAAGGTCTTCTGAAACAACAGGAGACTGTCAACACAGCTGGTGATGATATTGACCATGGGAGCAAGTTACGCTCTTGACATTGAATGAAAGAGACACAAAGCCAATACCAAAGAAAATAAATCAAGAAAGAACTACAATAGGAAACCAAATTCCAGGAAATAGGACATTTCCTCTATATCCAAATCCCAGTGCAAAATGTAACAAACCCAGAATTCTTCAAGCTATCTTACCTCCTGGCCTGCCTGTTGCCAATCTCATGATGTCATCTCTGTATGTGGCTGTCGTCTACTCCCACCATCTGAGGGTCTTGTCCACAATAAAAAGTGCTTCTTTCTTGCAAGGAGGTTACTGACTTCAGGGCTTCAGGGCTGAGGGTTACAAGACTTGAGGGCTGAGGGCCTCAGTAAGTCCCAGGAAAAGACTTACTTGGGTCTTCACAGAGAGCTCGGAGAGGGCTAAACTTGGAGGATTCGATACCAGTTGTTGCAAGTCGGTGCTGCTCCAGCTGAGGATCCAATCTGTAAGATAAAATTGAACACATGGGCAGTGGGATGTTGTATTGTTAGATCCAGTGCAGCTGAAAAGAAAGATTACAAAAAAAGGCAGGCCAAAGGGACCCTGCTCTGGCAGGGGGGTTGGACTAGATGATCTTTCAAGATCCCTTCCAACCCCTAGGATTCTGTGATTCTGAGAAAAAGTATTTAAAGCCAGATATTATAGAGAAAAACAAGTATTTATTCAGCTTGAGTGACCTAGTTTTGCTCTAGCAATCAAATGTGCTGTACACGTCACACCTTTAAACAGCCTTAACATTAATTGTCACTACATGACTTGGCAAATACAATCATCATGCTGGCATGTCTTGAATTTTCTTTTACAAGACCACAATTGAAATCCCTGGTTTTCAGAGCTGGACAGCATTCAGGGATCTTGCAAGAAGTACAGGCAAAGACTTAGGAAAACTGATGCAGTTCATCATCCACATCCATGTTTCTCCTCCATGCCAGTTAATCTGAATGCAACTTTATACAGTAGATAATGTCACTGACAGAATTACAGACTTTCTGCTTTGTTCTGTCATTTTAGTACTAAGCAAAAATATATCCTTCTTCCCTTGGCCTTTGCAGCTGAAACTCAGACACCGAGTCAGTGTTTCAGCAGTGAAGCTATTAAGGAAAACAAAAGTGAGCTTCCACCCAAGTTGCACTGGTTTCATATATCTATACTGTACAGTAGATATTCCCATATAGTGCTGTGTATTCCTGCAGCAGCAGAGTCTGTAGGACAGGTCTCTGCTGGTGAGCCCTTCCTCCATCAGCCCTAAAGCAATCAACAGGGGACGTGTAAGAGCTTCCCGACTGCACTGAGCAGAACCCAGGTAAGCTCAAAAGGTTTTTGGTAGACAGAAACTTCTGTGCTAACTCTCCTCATGTGAATGACTTCCCTGAAACCTATGGATCAACTCACCCTCTGGTAGCTCTGTTGATGCTGATGTTTACTTTTGCTTCAGAATTATCTATCTAGGATCCATAGACTCTTCTGTTCACTTACCAGGCAGTCTGTCTCCTTGTTTCTTTTATTTGAAGAGTGCAAGTGGCTTTTTAAGAATGCAAACTCACAGCCAAGAGCAGGTTTGGCTTTTAGAACAAGATGTCAGGCAATTAAGCAGTTAAACTAGCTGGCTAGAATACAATAATGGTGTATGGGGGAAACAACCTCTTAAAATCTTATTTTCCAAAGCTGTTTACCAAAACATTTCACCTTGTATGAATTTCCTTCTCTCCCCCAAACTACTTGTTGATTTTAAACTGATTTCCTTTTTCCCTTCTACCAACACAAAAGTGTGCAGAAGGGGCCGTGCCCCTCCCCAGCACCTGGAGGGAGGGTCCCCAGGATGACCCCAAATAACCCTTGATGCCTCTTGCTAGCCCCAGTTCCCTGGCACCTGTCAGGGGAATAGAGGGGCAAGTCTCAGGGCAGAAAACGAGTGGTAGCAACAGTGCAGACCTGGGTGAATCCAGTGTCTCATTCCTGCTGTTATCAACAGTCAAGCAGGGAAAGACACGTGGGGACAGGGGGAAGAGCAAAACTTATTTTTTTCCAAAGAACCTTCCTTTGGCTTTTATTTTTATTGAAAGATGAGGAACATTAATGGAAAATCCTTTTTTTTAAAAAAAAAAAAAGCCAAAAGCCCACTATATTTTAAAAATTTAATGTTCTGACCAGTTCTCCAAGATGGATTATATTAATTTGTGGCATTTTAAGGCACATTAAAAGAAATGAGAGATGTCTAAGTGGATTTTTCTGGTTTCTCATCCTTCTACGTGCTTTTGTGCTAACTGGCAATGCATTGAATGTGGACGGGAAAAGCATTAGAACAGCTTTTGCAAAAGTCATGCTGTCCCATGGGAGTGAAGATCAGGAGAATGAAGAGAAGAAGGAAAGAAAGGCAATATACAGATCAATTTAAATTCAGAACCTGACCTAACATCCAATTAATATTGAAGCTCCGATGTTGAGTGGGAATTATACAATCTCCTTTCAAGTATCCCACCAAAACAACACAGGACAGAAATGATGGAAATAAGAAGAAAACTACCTACAGGCTTTAAAGACTGAAATATTTACAGCACTGCATCACTGGTGAATGCTGAGACAGAAATGCTCTTGAAAAATGACTGTCAGAGAGAATAATTTAGAATGCCGGGGTCACAGGCAGTGCCATGAAGCCTGAGCATTGCAGGACTGGGGAGTGCAGTCTGTACCTGAGGAAGTGAGGCATATTTGTACTGAACATGTTGACAGCTTCCTGAGTGGATGCTCTCAGAGGTATTTGTGCTCTTATGGAAGATGTTCATAAACCTGACAGGCAAGGAAGCTACAAAACACTAAAGATACTGAAGGAAACAGGTAAAACCAGGCCCAGCAGCAGGAGGAGATGGGACAGCGAGGAAGGGACTGTAGAGAACAAATGGATGCTGTTTGACAGCTGAAGATGGACAATCACCTCCTGGGCTCTCAGGGACAGAAATAGCACTCAAGGGAGAAAGCCAGCTGCATGGGACATGATTGGGGTGCCATGGACACAGATGGTGGAGATTTGGTTGTGGAGATTTGTGTTGAGAACAGTAGGATTAAGGCCAGGTGAAGAACTCATGGGTGGAGATGCCTATGTAGGGCTATATCAGCCTGTCTTTTCATAGGAGCCATTACTGGTTGTTTTAGTAAGTGCCTGACACTGACAGATCGATTTTTCACATTTTAACTACACCCCAACTCACTCCACAGACACTCTACAAGGGGTAGCTACACCCCTTGTTATATGTTTGCCCAGTGCTATGTGCTCCCAAGCAACATCCTGAGGTCAGAGATCTGTCTGTCTTCTGTGTCCCACACATGTGCTATTGTCAGTTGTGCTTGCTTGTGGTACTGAATAGTACCCTCTAACCTTGGGGCAAATACAGCTTCCTTTGTGGTGCAGCACCTGGATGAGCAGAGAGCTCACCTTCTCATCACAAAAAAAATGTCATAATCCAATAAGCAAAGGCAATTTTTTTAACTCAAGTCAATGATTCCTCCAGGACACTGGGCTGAAGTAACCAGTGCCCCAAACTCAGTAAGTGTAAAAATAACAAGTGTGCCTCAGCTTCTGCTTCTATTTTTATAACAAACTTAGCCAGAACTTTGCATCTGAAGTCTGCTGACCACTGGATAATGTGTTTCAGAGCCTTAGGACATCCTGAATAAAGTCTCATGTAAACTGCAGCATGATTTTCATAAAATTATAGAATCACAGAATGGTTTGCATTGGATGGGACCTTAAAGATCATCTCGTTCCAACCTCCCTGCCATGGGCAGGGACACCTCCCACTAGACCAGGTTGCTCCAAGCCCCATCCAGTTTGGCCTTGAACACTGCCAGGGAGGGGGCAACCACAACTTCTCTGGGCAACCTGTGCCAGTGTCTCACCACCCTCACAGGAAAGAATTTCTTCCTAATATCCAATCTAAATCTACCCTGTCTCAGTGTGAACCCATTCTCCCTCTTCCCGTCACCCCATGCCTTGTAAAAAGTCCCTCTCCAGCTTTCCAGCAGGCTCCTTCAGGTACTGGAATGCTGCTATGAGGTCTCCTCGGAGAATTCTCTTCTCCAGGCTGAACAACCCCAACTCTCAGCCTGTCTTCATAGGAGAGGTGCTGATCATCTGATCATCTTTGTGGCCCTCCTCTGGATTCAGTCCAACAACTCCAGAAACATATCTCATTTTGACTAAAGAAATTACCAATAGATTGCTACTCCCCCAGGAAATCACTGCAATCGCCCTCACTGATAAAAAATGCATTTAGTCTCACTTCTGCTCCTAGCTGTCAGCTTCTGCATCTTTGTTGGCTGTTTTGAAATACTGAGAAAAGTGCTTTCTTTAGCCATGCTACAGAAAATGTAAATAAGACTACCTTCAGTCTTTCAGTTTTTATTGTGTCTTTTCTCTTATTTCTATCCTCTTTATCAGTATGTTTCTTAAATAGAGGATACTGAAATAATACAGCCCCAGTGCTTATTTTCCACAGTGTTGCAGAAACACGAAGAGCCACTGTCGTTTTCTTTGGGAGAACTGCACAGGAGGGAGACTTGATCACTGTGGGAAGCCTCGGCTGGTCTGAGGGATTGGAATATAAATTTGATAAACAAGATAAAGGAGCTGGCAGACCACCAGAGGTTGCAGCTGAGAAGTCAGTCAGTCATGAACTGATGATCATTGGTGTAAACCAATTAGCCAATTAACCAATGATACTTGTAAGAAGAAAGGTATATAGGGTCTTGCTAGAACAATGACAGGATGGGAGCTGTTGGAGCTTTGGATGGAAGCTGTTTGAGCCTTCTGATTATTTGTCTTTGTGTGTTGTGTCTGTCCCGTCATGACAGATCACTATCAGTCCCTTAACATTTTGATGTCTATTAGAGGATACAGTATTACACCTCTTTGATTCTGCTTCTTCACTTGAAATTTCCTCATACTCAGAAGAGGTATCTGTATATAGTGAAGCTTTCTGTTCTGCCTTCTCATTTCATTGTAAATAATATTTGGCATTTACATGAACTGAATAATTTTTTATTTACTTTTATTTATTCATGATTTCCTTACAAACACTCTCCTTTGAAGAAAAATATTTAGCTTGTGCATGTTGGTGTTTACAGTATGTCAAATGGAGGGATAATCATTTGAGGCTCATATATCAGGAGCCCTGTCACATGAAAGAACAGATTGGCGTGGGTTTTCTATTTTTACCGTTAGAAAAACATAATGATTTTTAACCTGTCTTAGAGCATCTTGAGCTTTCATTCACAGATTGAGGATTTTTTTTCCCTGCAATAAAAACCCAAAGTAAATAAAGGCCAAAGCTCCCAAGAAAGCCTGTCCACAGAGGAACCCCACCTTCCCTACAGAAGCCGCCCTGTTCTACCCCATGCCTGACAGCACACTGAGGGCTGCTCTCACTTCTGAATCCTATTTTATTAGTTCTGACAGGGGAAAACATCTTGAAATAATAAAAAGAGTGGTGCTACATTATGCTGAGGGAAACAGGAGAAAAAAAAGATTCAGGAATTGTGTTAATGGGCTTTACAGAATTTGTGTAAAAAGTTGAAGATTCGGAATTACAACTCAAATCATTACAATTTTTCTTATGAAAAGCTCACACTACAAAGTATAAAAAGCATCTAAATGCTAGAAAAATCATATAGTGTTAAGACAGAGAGAGAAATTTCAATTTTATGTGCCATCTAGTGCAGTCAGTTGTACAACAGGACATTTAGGTTCTGATTCTTAATGTTGCTGGATTCCTGGCTTCACCTTTATACATGAACTTTCTGCTTAATTTAAATAAATACAGACATAGCAGCTTGGAGAGCAACACTGGTTTCAAAATAATTACATAAGAGAAGCTGGAATGCAATTTCTTCCTGTGATTTGAGGTTGGGTCTATTGTTCTCCCCAACAAGTGTGACTTTACAACAGCTCCCCTAAGTTATGCCACCATGGGCTGGACATCTCAGGCCTGAATGCTTGCCATCACACTGTCTGTTCACTGCAGTTACAGGGAAGGTTTTTTCTGTTCTTGGCCTAACAGATGAACAATAAAAGTTGTAATATGATTTTAGCATTTAGCATATGATTTAGCTTTTAGCATCTAGATTTTTTTCTTACCTATTTCTTAATTTTTTTCTTGTGTTTTTTTATTTTCAGATTTCCATTAATTTCATATCATTAGGTATCATACAGCTAGAACTTTCTGGGAAATACTGGTGTCTGCTCACAGACATTTGTTTTGGGTCAAACAGAAATTCCACTTGGCAATTATTTTACATTTGATTTCCAGGGTTGCTTGAGCAGGCAGGACATATTAATCCTTGTGATTCTGAATCATAATAAAATAAACCCAAAATACTATTGTAATGCTTTATCTACCTTTCCTCTATGCTTAACATGATTATTATAGGCATACATTATTCATACTAAGTAATTATGATTCAGGACCAAAGTATTATCTTCTGCCTTGTTCTAAGTCACAGAGGACTGAGAAATTGTTCCAAGTCTTAACCTGCAGTACCCACTTTGCAATCGATCACTTTAAAATCTGATCACATATTCTAGGCAAAAAAGTCACACTAACTGTTCTCTATTTCTTCAAAATGAATTTTATTAAAAGTCAAAATACTGTGTAAGCATTACAGAATATAATCCAGCAGGAAACAGAACATTTAGACAGATAAGTAACAGCTGAAGTGTAATTTTGTGTATTTGTACCGACATTCTAACCCCTGTGGTTACAGGTATTTCTATTCTTTCTCTGGGAAAAATATTCCAAATTGTGAGGAAATCGTTCTTTCTGGCCAGCTTGCATGGCTATTTGATTAATTTATCACCTGTATTGTCTTCCCAGGGCACTGGGGTTGGTGCAATAATGCAGTGGTGACCCTGGGCAGGGCTTGCCTGATCAGCACGGGCTCTGCTCAGCTTGCTTGCCCAAAGAGCTCACTCATTAGGGGGCTTAAGTGACTGGGGCTCCTAAGTCTCTTGGGCACTTCTGACCTTTTCCTGCAGGTCTCTTCATGGCAATCTGTCTTGGAAACAGATTGGTCTGTGGACAGCAAGCTCAATGCATTTGCTGTGACTGTGCTGTACTGCCTGGGCGGAGCAGATGTATTCAGTGCATCAAGATCTCCATCTAATTGGATCTGGATTTCCAGAACATCAGTTTCTCTATTGATCTTGGTAGTCTTCATTGTCATAACATTTTAACATCACCTTTTAATGCATTTTAGCAATCAAATTTCCTGTGCAAATAATCCTTGCAGAGCCCGTTCTTTCTTTTACTGCTGGGGAGGCAGCACAGTCATCTTCTGATTACATTTTCCTTTCTTGCTTAGAGGAAGACATGATTTGGCTCACTGTGGGGCTTTGCCATGAATCTGTACAGGCTATCAGTTGGTAAACATAGTTAATTGAATTTTTTGACAAGACACAAAACCTTCTCAACTTTTTTTCTCACAGACTTTACTAAAAGACAAGGAGTCACTTCAAGCAAATTGAAGAATGGATTTGTTCTGAAATCTTTCACATATTTCTGAGTAGCTCAAATAGCATCAGCTAGTCTTCTGACTTCAGATCTTGCATGTGGCATAGCAAGTGGGACTGATGCAGAGAGGGTAAGAAAGCTCCCTCTGCTATACGCAGTTGCCATCACTTATAGCCGACTGTGCTCTATATCACATTTAATGGGAGAAACAAAATTGCTGCAGTGATGCTCCCCTTATCTTCATCCAAGGCAGGTGTTCACATCGAAAGCAATCACATACTGAATTACGTTGTCTTCAATCATATATCTCACCAATCATTTGTGGTTGTTTCAGAGGGCTCAATACTTTGCAGAACCAAGTCCTAGACCATTAAGACTTCATATAAGAAAAAAGTTACAATTCCAGGAAAAAAAAGTGAGAGCTACAGGTATTATCTCTCAGTTTCATGCTTGTTTCTGATGCCCTGCTGCCTGCTGCCACCATCAAGGAAATATCCAAATTTCCCTGTAACTCACAATCTTTAAACCTGCATCTAAACCTGCTGCTGAGAACTTTGAATTTCCCAATAGATGCTAATGAGAGGAGGCTTTGGGGAAATACCATAGACAGATGTTCAAGTCCTTTGCAAGACATAGTACAGAAAATCAGTGCTTGACTTCAAACTTTGCATGTAATAGCCACCAAAAAATACTCTTTTTTTGGAAAAGAATTTGCTCTATGTTTATAGAAAGGCATCAACACAAAAAGTATCCATAATAAGACATCTAAAATAATTTGTCACTTTGGGAAATTTAGATTGAAGAATTTATATTCTTAAAGAAGGCTGCACTTTGAAGAAATCTGAATTAAATTTATCTTTTTAAAACTTTCTTTTTTTAGTTTCTTTTTTGCATGTGAGCTCTTTCTTTTTGCTTGTAATAGTCAACATGGGAAAATACGTTAACTAAAAGATATCTCATAGCAAAGATGTCTGATATTCATTCAGGAAATGATAGCAGCATTACATTTATGATAAACTCAGTACACTGTACAGCTTAGCAAACAGGCAGCAGACCTTTAAGAGCACGATAATTGCATGGATTCTATTTAATTTATTCATATAAAATTGAATAGTAGAATCTTTTATGAGCAGATCCTTTTTCCTCAGTCACGTGCCATTCTGCCCATATTTTCCTTCTGCAAAATATTTGTTTAGCAGCACCACTAAGCAATCTCTGGAATTAATTCCAGCATTCAAAATAGCATAATACATTTGTCTAAAGGTAGGCTGTAGTCTTCTAGCAGGCTTAATTCATGTTTGATTTCATTAAAAGTAATAGATATAATCTATTACTATCATCAATAGATATAATCAATTGACAGGTTAGGTACCTTATACTATTTATATTTTTAATCTCAGTCTGGTATTGAACTGCAGCCCCAGCAGCCTTGGCACCAATGGGGCAAACATGCAAAGAAAGGCTCCATCTACAGGAGTTTCACTGTGAGATTTGCAGAAGGTGAGTTTTCCCTCCAAATTAACTGAATAATCCATGTGGTAGGGTTTTGGTTTCTGATGCAGGGACTGATGTTTGATATTAAGTGGCTCAGAATATAGATGGTGTTACATATCTTGATTGATAATGGATATGTGCAGTTCTTTCCCCTCTAAAAATTAGTATTTTTTATGTTTGAAGACCTGCATTATAGAACCATTGATATAATAGTTTCTAAAGTGTAGCCTAACCTCCACAGCTGTAGCAAGTCACACGTGTCTTTCAAAAGAAGTCAACAGGCCTGATCCACAGCCCCCTGAGAAATGTGCTGGGCAGGAGATCCATAGACCCTGTGCAGAGCCAAGAACTCCACAGGGATGAAAAACTCATCCATTTATTTTGCCTCATTCTCAAAATATACCTTTTCACCTTCCTGTGGCAGTTTCCACACCAACCTTAGAGGGACAGGCTTAGATGACGAAGTGGGGACTAGGTGAGGATTTGAAATTAGATACACATATTGTGGCTACAGAGGAGCAAAGGTGGAACAGTCATTCCAGCCAGCAGGTGGGAATAATTACACTGAGGAAAATGTGCTGTAGGTACACATTGGCTATGGAGACAGGTTTCCACGTGTGATGTTAAAACTTCCAATTTTTGGAGGCAGGGATTACGCTGTGCCCTCTACCTGCTGAGTAAAATATTTACTACAAATACATAGTAAAAGAATGTGTGGCACAAAACACAAATGTGAGGATGGCACCTGAAAATTAATAAACTACAGGTGCACACAAAAGCATAATGTCAAGTAAAGCAATCCATGTGTCCTCTCAGCTTGGAAGGATCACCTTTTCTCTCTCCCAAGGGAGGAAGGGAGCTGGTGCCCAGCTGCTGGCAAGTTGGGCTGGAGACTGGTCCAGTTTTGCTTCAGGTTCTTAGAGTCTCCCTTCTCAATTTCTGTATGTTTTGCCTAGAAAATTTATGGAGAAGAAAAAGTGTTTCACATTCAGCCTAATCACAAAAAAGTCTGATTCTATGGTTTGAAGAGTATTTTGTTATCATAATCTCATCATCATGTATCCAGACAGGGGCTCTGCCATGTGGCAAGTGTGTTGGTATTGAAACCTTGTTCTGTAGGAACTGGGTTGAAAACCTTCACTTGGATCACGTGTGTTTTTACAGCCCAGAGTTGATACTGCTGGTTACTCCTGACCATGACTATTGGTATCATCCTGCAGTCTCTGAAGCCACTTGCTCTCTTGCTAATGCAATTTAACTTCGGTTGTTCTTATTCACACACACGTGATGTATTTATGAATAGACTGATTAACACAGCAATTTCACCTGATGAATTGTCACTTTGTGAAAAGTAGTTTTCTGTCAAAAGGAAAGAAATTATATTCTTGGTGCCCAATAATAAGTAAAAGTGTAAAGAATCTGATAACAGGGATTGCAGTAATTAAATCACAGACGTGAAAAAATGAGAAATTAAAACCAATAATTTCCGTCCCAGCTGTGCTCTAGCTGCAAACTTATGTACCAAAACAAATTTACTTGTCATTGGTCAAAACCAGACTGTGCAAATTCTGCTTAGCACTGCAGATCTGTGCCAGAGACATGTCTTTATAGTAAATAATGGAGACTCTCAATCACAGATTTCCTGAGCACATCAGAAAGACCAAAGGCCTCTTTCCCTCTTCTCCCCCCTAAATCTTGCCTGGTTCAGCACATGTTCTGTGTCATCTGACATGGGAAAAATCTGGGAAAACACAGTGCAGCTCCCTGCCCTCTGCATCACCTCCTGACTGCACCTACTACATTTCTGCAAGACAGAGGCAGACACACGCTAGGTTAATGGCCTGAGCCACAATGACCAGTATGGAGTTGTACAGCAGAGCTGATGTTACACCATCACTTGTTCACATGCTCAGGCTTGGTTGTATCTGTTTTAAAGCTATATCTACTATACAGGCTGCATGCAACTGCACTGAGGGAAGGGACAGGATTATAAGATCCAGTCTGTACGTTTTGCCCCTGGGAGGCAGTTAACCTCACCCGGTTTAGATTCATCCCCTGCACAGATACCTAGTTCTGTCATAAAACCACCCTTTCAACAGTTATGCTGCTCTAAAAAATTCCATAATCACAGTCCATATCACAGGTAGGACCAGACAATGTCTTGAAACCCTCTCCTATATTTTCTAACCATGCCTGTAGCTGACACAGCATCCTACCTGACTATGAAGTGCTGTAACTGTAGTCATTTAAGATTGCCCAAGGAAGGGGTCTCAGGACTGTGCCACACTGCAGGGAAGCTGACAACACTCAGTGGCCAAATGACAATCCAGTTTTAATGTCTCTGGCACCCCTTTCTGCTGCAGTAATGACACTGCCACCCGTGGACACTGGGCTGACACTGGTGTGGCTGAGACTCAAAGTGATCCTCCCTTCAGTCAGCTGTGCTTGGCACTCGAGGGACATGCACATGAGCTCTTATGGACCTACATAAGAAAGACTTTAGCACCTGGAACATCCTGAGACATGACACAGTCTTGCTCCTGTGACTGCCCTGGAGGTTGCAGTGACCACTAAGTGACTGAGGAGCTTGTAAGGGGATATCACAGTGCTGGAAAAGATACTTAATGCTTGCTCCTAAAGGGAGAAATTGGAGAAATCTGGGGCATGAGAAGAAGGTGAGCACACACACATTTCCAGAACAACTGATAAAAAGAAAATGTCTAACTTTTAGTTTAGTGGTTATTCGGTATTTGGGCTACTAGTAGAGAGTAGAGATAAGCCTTTTTATCAATAATGGCAGGGATACAGGATTTGTGCCAACTCTAAACAGACTGAAATTGATTGTGTTCTCTTCAGATGTTTGCTGTGAGATATCATTCAGGAAATGTGGTAGGACCAGCTAGAAACACATTATTTGATTCAGTCAGGAAATATTTCTGTACTTTTCCCTAATTCCTATTCTGCCCCAGAGTAATTGTTGCTTTAGGAGACAGAATTTTCTGTTAAAGATGGGACATGACACCTGGGTGAGTTTGATGGGGTATAAAGGGTTACCATATGATTGGATCTCTTTAAACACTTGTGTTCCAAAGCCACTGTTAATTTTTAAACAGAATTAATCTTTTCTTAAACTATGATACAAAAATTACTCCACCAAGTGCAAAGGCAGATGGTGCTAGCTGTCACGTAAAACCATTGAAATTAAGGCAAGAGCCATTGCTGCATTTGACTTACCATTGTACTGGAAAAACGCAGCTAAATGCAGCCCCTTTGCATTGAGAAGGGACACAGGTGGAAAGATCCCACAAAAGCCTTTTAAAAAGGCAAGAGAGGTGAGGTTTGACACCCTGAACTACCCCAGAAAGTCAGGGACATCAGAGGTGGAGGTCAGCTCATGGCAGGTGCAGCAGCACAAGCTGCATCTCGGCTTCTGCTCTGCACCACCCCAGGAGAGACAAACCCCTGTTCAGGGGCAAGCACGCAGAATGTGATTCCTTAGGCACCCTTGAGCTGATGAGCTCTGTCTCAGTGCTGGAGTTTTAAGCATGCAGCACTCATCCCAAGGACAAGGAGATGATCCCTAGCCTTGCTGGAATCCAGTTGCCTCTGCCTCAGGGCATGTAGGGGGGCAGGACCTCCTCCATCCCCTATCAGGCCACCCAGACCTGCTTACAGGTGCCAACCCCAGGCACAGAAATGCATTTTCTATGTTGGGAAATGAATACAAACACAAGAACTCATCACACCGAGGAAAGTTTAGGCATTTCAAGCCTCTTAAAAAAAGTCCATTAGCAGCAATTTGTTTGTTTGTTTTGATGTGTGTGAAGTGTTTAATTGAAACACTGCCTTTTAAGCAGAATATCTACAACATCATTAAATGTTTTATAATGCTTTAGCAATCAATGGGAACAAGTCATGAAGCTCAAATTTTTATTTACCATTTTTTCCTGTAGGGCAAGAAACAGGGAAACAATTTTTTGTTCCGGCCCTAAAACAAAGTTTGTAATCTCAGTTTCCCATTCTGGAAAGTCCATTTAATGCCTATGTTTTCCTAACAGTGCAACAGATACATACGGCTGTTTGTTAGTACACATCTCATCTTTAATTTTCTACAACAATATATAAAGATACTTACAGATAGAAAATAACATGAAGAGTATCTCCTGAATGACAACACTTTAGACAAGCTTCTGTCTGTACCTATACAAATACCTGTTTAAGCCTGTTTAATTACTGTTCTCATCTATCTTGCAGCATATGTATCTGACTCACTGCTGAAATACTACAGGAAGACCCAGGAAAACCTCCAGAAATCCCCACCAGAGTAATCTCTCAGCTCCAGGAAAGCAATGACTTCTATAATATGTAGTGGGCTGCATCCAGCCAGTAGCTAAGCACCCAGAAGCAGATTACTCATTCCCCTTTTAGCGGGGTGAGGGAGAAAATCAGAAGAGCAAAAGCAAGAAAAACTCATAGGTCAAGATAAAGACAATTTGATACATGAAGAGAAAAAAGTGATGCAAAGGTGATCACTCACCACCTCCCACCAGGAGACAGCCACATAGTCTCTGAGCAATGACTATTTTAGAAAGACCAAACCCCCAGTTCTACTGCTGACCATGATGTTACATGGTATAGAATATCCCTTACATTATATGAAATACCTATTTGGCATGTTAGGGTCTGCCGTCCCAGCTGTGTCCCCTCCCAGTCTCTTGCCCACCCTCAGCCTGCTTACATGGCAGAGAGCAGAGTGAGACACAGAAAAACTTGGCTTTATGCAAGCACTGCTCAGCAATCATGTGGTCACAAATCTGAAATACAGCACCATAGGGGCTGCTAAGAAGAAAGTTAACTCCATCGCAGACAAGTCCAGTACAAACTACACAGCAATTACCACACTGTGGTTTCTGATGCTGGCTTGTCTTGTGCATACAGTGGCTCTGTCCTAGCATTGTAGGAAGTCCTGCAAGGACTGTTTGCACTCCCTGTAGAAACACCTGAACCAGGTGCCTGGGATAACCTGACTCCCAGTCTATAAAATCCCCCCCTTGCTCCCAGATGGCGTTGACATGCTGGGGAAGCTTTGTCAGCTCCCATGGGAACAAACAGGTTTTGGGCATAGCTGATAGAAAAGTTGGGTGGGAGAAAGCTTTTGAATAATAAAGGAATTTTTTATGTCTGTGGTGTAGCAGAGCTACTGTTCTGATGGCTAAGAATAAATGTTAGGAGAATTGTAAGGACTCACCTTGGTATATAGGCCCTATTAAACTCTGAGCATTTAGGCAGAATATTCAACCCTGTCCTTGGAGGTATCTAAACCTCTGCTCAGATTTTCCTAACCAAAATACTTCTTTCTAGAATTAAACTAGTTAATCTTGAACCAAGCCTTGTTCACCTGGAACTATCCAGCCCCATCCCAAGTAGGCTTAGAGACAGGCTGCCAGGAGGAGAACAGGGATATAGAAAGGATAATTATCATTTTAGCTAGAGATGAGACAATACAGTGTTTGAGTGGCTTTAATTGTACCTCTTCTACTCTGGCTGACAGACTTGTCTCCCTGCACCCCTCATTAACATTTTGTTCCTGGGTATGTTAGAGGTCTCTGTGCCTGGCATGGATCTCTTCTGAAACATCTTTTTCTGTAGCATTTGCGCTGATCTCTGTCCTCTCTGGAAAATCCAGGTTTCGTGGAGCTGCTGGCTGTCTAGGGATTACATTCTGTTCCTCTCTCCTTTGAATATCTATATCCCTGAGAGAAGACAGCCCAGCCTGGTGAGGGAGAGGCTGAAACAAATATCTTTTGTGTAATGATCAAACTAAAAATGAGAAAGAGTTTGAGAGCAGCTTGATAACTGCAGTTGCTCACAAAATAGATGTTTTCCTATTTATTTTTCTTGCTCTAATATATTCCTAGCACAGCCTATTGTTATTCAATAGTAAGAAGGCCAGACTGACTCATTAAATGGAGCCACTGCTTATTTCGAATTGAGAAACCACTTCTTGCCCAAGCAAGACCATGCATGGCTGATTTTCCTCCCTTCGTGCAGTGGAAGGCAAACCCAATGACAGGCCACCCTTAAGCCAGTATACTCCACCAACCTGTTATGCTTGTGTCCCTGCACATTTTTGGTGTACTGGATAATCAACCAGACAACAGACAAATGGTAGCTGGTTTGCAAGCTGGGAGCTCACAGGTTGTGCTGTATTATCATCCTCCATCTATATTACAGTGCTTTCATGTAGAAGATGCACATAGAGATAAAAGCAGTTGGTGTTCAAGTTTCTGGGTAATTACTTCTGTGAGTCTGCCTGGACTGTTCTGCAAAAACATGGTCACCCTGCCTTAAAGTACTAACAGTAGTGTCATACAGGGCTCAGCTGGATGGTCTGGTTGACCAAGACTTTAAAGGTCCTGTGCATCTCTTCATATTTGATGTGACCATATAAGGAGGATATCGAGTGAACCTCCCTCTGTTGCAGAGAGGCTCTGCCAGCGAGCAGAAAGCAATGACCAGGATTGCTTTCACTCTATCCCATAGGAATCAGAAGTACCTCCAATGCAGAGACTTACAAATGCAAAGGGTTTGTGGCTTTGGCTGTTCTCTCCAACTTATGAACAACTCTCATGAAGCAAGGCCAGGTGACCGCATCCAGACTAAATCAGACTGGCTGATGAAAATCAGCTTGGATGGCCTTGAGATCAATTACTCCATCCTGGAGCACAGTTTCCTCCTTACAGAGGTATCCTCTCTGCTCTGTTTGAAACTGGGGGGAAATTGCAACTTAACAATAGAAGTTAAAACAAAACTGTTCTGCAACATGTATCTTTATATTTCCAGAAATATTCAGGTAGAGAAAAGCAGAAAGCCCCAATGAAAGACAGTGTTGCAGACACTGTGAAAGACATTGTTGCAGACCTGGGTTCTTCCCACTTCTACATTCACCAGTAGCCGTGTTCGTATGACTGATTCTATTAAGCTAAGGCAAACTATTCCCATGAGCAAGTACCCACCATATCAGCACCATCATAAGAACTTAACTGACTACTCTTTTTGCAACCCTCTACTTCTTTCTGAATATGAAATAAGTCAAAGTATTTAGTATATTACAAACCCTTACTATACAGGGTTGTTAGTGCCTTCAGAAAGTATGCGTTTTATATAATTTTGTAAATATTCTAAAACTAATGATGAAAATAATTTAACTTAAAACATTAACAGATTCTATGTAAATCTAATCTAGCAATGCTCATTTTATTGTATGGATTAAACTTGCAATAGATTGGTTGCTTTGTACAAAATACTTCACATCACTTTTAGCTTTCCCATAGAGACTTTAATTAACTGCATGCATTAGCAACTGTGTACTTAAGACACTTAAAGCAAATACTTTCTGCAATATTTGGCATATTTCTATATATTTTAAGCTGTCCAAAGTGACCTTTTTTTTTCCATCTTAAGTACTCCTGACTTTCACCACCAGTAACTCCTGCTCCATCTTCTGCCTTGATGAGCCAGTAGGCAGCAATGTGAAAGCTGGTGAAATCAACAGGGCTACTGCAAGCTGGACACTGATCATTACTTGCCCTTTTGTGTTTAAATAGTCATGACTGTTTCTTGCTGGAGCTCAGTTATAGTAAGTGCAGAAAGGAATCTGAATTTAAAACATGAAACAGGCTGCCAGGTTGGATTAGACTAGGGGATCACCTGGATCACCTATTGCAACTCCTGAGAATAAGTGGCTTTAGGTGCCTTAGACAGAGTACTAGATGCTGCCTGCTGTGCTCCCCATCCCCAGAGTCTGGCCTCCCTTCAGCCACACCAGGTCTCTGCAGTATTATGGGGCAGGAGGTTCGACATGGAGAGAGCAAATAGCTTTGTGCACAAAGCTGTCCCATGGAAGAGCCTGGTGCAGTTTCCAGCTTTGCTCACATCTTCTTATAAGAACAAGACAAAATCTGTCTAAATGTAGAGGAACACCATCTGTGAATTTCCTCGTCTGCTTCCCATTCCCTGTCTAGGCCCATCACAGCCTGAATCTATCATGTTGTGAAGGTTAATGAAAGCTATGGAATGTAATGTACCTACAATTTCTCCTAAAATTGCAAAAAAGCAGGAAGAGTTGCAAGTCTAAAACCTTGTCTATATATCCCCTGCTGCTGAAGGAGGATGGGAAGGAGCCCTTTGAATTTTTCCAAAGTATTAATCTTTTCTTTGGTTCTCCATAAATTATGTCACTTCTACTACTTGACGTGTCTTGCATATAGTGGAATTACTTTCAACTTCCTTACATAAGTTTTTCTAAATCAGATTATTACAGAACAAAGACCATAAGAAAAAGCAGCTAAGAGTCAACTTTTAACCCACAATCCATCTCTGACATTAGGAAGATGCTTTACCCTTGTTACAGACAGTCATTGTTCTTACTTTCACTTAGCATAAAAGGCAATTCTTAAAAGCATTCATTTTGATTCCCCAAATTTAAAATGTGGAACCTGCCATGTTTCTTATAGTACAGATAACATTAAAGTAAAAAAATTTCCCTGTGATCCTTGAATTATTTTCTCTTAACTCATTTTCTATCAGCTGATGTTTCTTCTAAAAGGTTTGCAATGCTTGGAACAAGGAAACAGAAAGAGCTAATTCTATGCCAAGCTTCATAATCACTTATTCCAGCCAATAAAATAATTGATTCAACTTGGCAAGAGTTTTACACTCTAAATTTGCACCCAAAGTGAGTGATTAAGTGCTGTGTTTTCCCCTAGACACATTGACTTCCAGCTATAGCCAGCAAAAATCCGTGTTAGCTAGTTAGTACCTATTTCCCTCACTGCTCAAGGGGACTGTATATTACGACTCTGATGACAGTGCTGCCTGGAGAAATGAGAGTCAAGGGCACTGGAGAGGTGATCTGAGCTGTGCCACTAACCAAGAGCTGCTCTGCTCTGGGATGGGATTTGCAAAGCAAGTAAGGTGTTTAGACGCTTTTTTTTGCACTGGGAAGTCTGCACAGATGTCTGTGTTGTTGCTGCCTTCCCCTGGAAGGGGAGACAGGAGGCCAACAAGGCTGCAAAGATGCTCAGCCCTTGCCTTCTCCAAGGCAGGCAGCTGTCCCCTGAGGACCCACTGCATTTGGGACCTGGACTATGAGCAACCCTTGGCCAACTGCACTTAGTCCAAGAGTAAAGAGAAAGTTGGAGGTTTCCAGAGACAGGAGGTTGTAAAATATGTCTGGGACCAGGCTCCTCCTTTGCAACTCCAACTAAGCCTCCAGAATCTGGACTAGGGAAGGCTCCACACCCTAACCACTCTGTCTGGAGATGGATGGGGCTGGTCAAGGGTCCTGCAGCAGCTGTTGTTGACTTGCTGCAGACCAGGCAGAGCTCTAGCTATGCTGCAAAGGGACGTGCCAATGGCTGCTGCTCCAAAACACCACACCTCTGCTGTGACTAGTGGTGCAAAAACAAACTAAAAGGGCACATCTCTGCAGAACACTGAGCTAATTTAAGTCTGGTTTTGTAATATTTTCAAAACATATTTGTGTATTCAAGGGACTTACAAGATCCAGTGCTATGATATACAAATACTCAGACAAGGTTTGTTAGGCTGGTGGAAATACAGTTTCTTAATCTCCCATTAACAAAATTAAAACCAGGACCAAATTTGTCTCTGGTCAAGGAGCAAACAATCAGTAGGTACTATGATTGTTAGCCTCCATTATCTCTGCTTGTGCTATTTCAAAGGGACCGATGATACTCCTTTCCCTTTAGGTGCACCGATGCTGGTGCTGCAAAATGAATTTATTAGCTCTGGTAAATTATTTCTTCTCAGTAATAAAGCTAGAGATAAAGAAACAGGAACTCCCAGAAAAGCAGGAAGCAACACAGCCCCACTGTGTGTTGCAACTGTAGAGAGAGAAGAGACTCACAGCCTCTCCACCAAGGGCACTGGAGCTACAGCCACTTGTGCCAGTCAGCAAGCCACCAGCAGTCAATTCTGTTGGTAAAGCACCTTTGGAACCTACCTTGTTTCTTCTTTTGTGTCCTAATAATAACAACAGGCCAGAAGCTGGTAAATATTTAGTGCAGATCTGCAGATCAGCAATCTGACAACAAAGCGATACATGGTAGGCCAAATGTAAGAGCTTGCATTTTTGGTGCTACAGCATGGCTAATATAGACAAGGAGAAATTCCACTTCTATGGGTTCACACTGCTCATTTCTGGAAATCCTCCTTCCTTCCATTTCCCTCTTTAGCAGTCAAGAAAAAAGACTGCACACTCAATTCAGAGGGAAAGCAATGCCACAGCCACCCCATGGTTGGTTAATCCTCTGACTTCTTTCCTAACTGCTGCAGGGAAATGGGGGACATAAATATTCCTCTCCAACTGAAGAAGCTGAACAATAAGTATCAGGGCTTGGAAGCAGGGTGGGGATTTCCCCACAGCAAGGTAAAATATTGTCTTCCTGTTACAGCTGCAGCAATTCAATCTAGGCTTGAAGGTAATGAAAGAACCTCATTCATTTAATCAGATATTGATTGATTGCTATAATATACTATGTCAACAGTTCCTGCTATGGAACAAGGCCTGGCTGAAATAAATCAGATTCCAGCAGCCTCAGTTAGAAGAAGTAAAAATTATGTCAAGACACTTGATGTTTGATTCTGGTGTTGTGCCGGAATTGTCCACCATTAATTTTCAGTACTGTTAAATATTTTGTTTATCAAATCCAGTAGTATATATCTGCAAAAGGCATAATCATCTCAGTTTTGCTCCCATATTGTAATCTTTTATACCTAAAAGCTCTTAAGATGGCCTTGTTTTTCATGCTCATTACAGAGCACAAGAGCTGGAACACAAACTTTTTTCTCTTAGGAATAAAATTTCAGAGTCTGAAACAATCTGAGATCAGTTCTTGGCTATCCCATAGCTTTTGGGGGTAAACCCATTTCCATCTATACTTTCTGTTGTCTACCGATTAAGTGTGTGTAATTACTGTAACCCTTTTGTTCCACTTCTTGCCTATCTTTTAAGAACTTTTTGCATGAGGCTGTACATGTGAACACATCTAACACTGTGCAGTTTCAATCCTTATTGCTCTTAAGAATTACTGCAAGAGAGAGGGCTATAAATAATAAATAAATATCCTGAGAGTATGGAATGCAAATTTAATGGGAAATTAAGCAAATAGTAACATCAATCTATCTCTGCAATCCTGCTGTGGAATAAATAATTTTAAGAAAATGTTATGCTTTTTAGATACTTTATGAAATGATTGAAAATAAAGTTAGCAAAAATATTATTATAAGTGCCTAATCACTCATTTTTGAGTTTACTAAAGAGTAATGTAACTGTTTTTCAAAATATAATTCTTATAAATAAGCACAAGTAACCTTTTCAGTTCTAGGACCTTGAAAATATTTTCTAAAATTTCTCAGTTGACATATCAAATGTGACACTTCAGTTTTACTTTACAACACTTGGATATGTTTCTCTTCCATTTAGGCCAATATGGCTGTAGGTCAGAACAGGAAAAACTCCTCTCCCTGAGCTTGGTGAATTGAACAAGATGAGAATATCAGAGGATGAGATTAGCAACAAATTTAGCCTCAACTTTATACAAAAACCTTCTTAACAAACATAGGTTCCTGCATTTGAGAATATCCCAACTTTCTATGAACTAGACTAAAGTGGTATCTTGAAAACTTTCTCGCATTACTCACAAAATTGCTTTGACTTCATTATCATTCTGCAGTTGAGGAGAAGAGCTAAGAGGAAAATATCAATGAGATATTAATAGTCAGTTCTGCTGATTTCTTCTGTGTAAAAATACATGGAATGTAAAAAAGGGAGGTGTGGATTTTGTATCTAGTTATTTACCTGACAAAGTTGGCCCTAGGAAGCACAGAAACAGTTCTGAATGTTAGCAGTTTGACTTGTCATGATCACTTCTGTCTGAAAATGAACTCAATGTTTTTCTGTGGTGCTACCTCTGGGAATGGGTGTGATTGAAATGCTGTTGGAGCTACCTTATCCTGGGAAGACACCACACCAGAAAGGGGAACAGTTTTCACTACAATTTTCAAGGAGCAAGGTATCAGAAGTCACTGTTCCAAACCAAAGAGATATAGAAAATATTTTCAGCTTCAAAAACCTATTAGCATTGTCTTGACTGAATAATTTTCACATATTGTGGTATTAGATGTCATGGTCCAACTTTACCAGAGGAATTAAGGGCATCTAATTGTAAAAAGACATTATAGGAATTTTCTCTATGCAAAGATATGCGAACAAGAAAATGTCATTGAGGGCAACTAAGTGGAAGCTATCACTGTTACAGAACTTAATATCTGAAGTCATAAAAGTACTTTCCTAAAGCAAGATGAGATGAATTAATTCCTCTCAATATTATTCTGACCATACCAGGTGTCTTTCAAATGCAAATGGAATCCAGATCTAACATACTCAGAATATTAAATAAATCAATGTGCCACTTAATTGTAGGGAAAATGGACATGAAAAAATGGTACCAAAGTGTTTGTATGAACAACTTGATTCATGGGATGATGGTGGTTGAAGATGGTTGGCTAGTCTATCCAGATCTGTTTCCTCCAGTGTTTCAGCCACCTGTATCTCACAGGTATCCGTCAGCAAAAGCCAGCAACACAAATGTCTGTGACCTTCCAGGTCTTTACTGGTGTAAAGTACCATTTAAAGTACCATCTTTACCAGTACCATTGACTTTGTGCAGTGGTTGGATGGCTCTGGGGTGGGACTGGTGTTCTTTCAAAAGCAGCAAGCCCTGGGTTAGTGCGAGACAGAGACATGTCCTTATGGAATGGCACGCTGCCTTAACTGCACAGGGCTCGCAGTGGAGCCTACAAGAGGTCTGACTGCAGCAGCATTGCTACAGGACGGCTGGGATTTTGGTTATTTTTCTGGTTTTGTATTTTTTTGTTTTTGTTTTTGTTTGGGATTTTTTTATATAGTTTTAAGAAATAATACATCTCTGCACTATTTTTAGGGGATATTGGATTTTCCATTCTATTTTTTCCAGACATCTCCTTGTGAACAAAAAGGTGTCTGGCTATACGATCTTGTTAGCATAAATACAAGAGAGAATCAAGTTTGTACTGTCTCCCGAGAAATCTAACTCCCAGTGCTTACACAAATCAGGAGAAACATGAGGTCATGGTAAAGAATGATCTGTTCTTCAACTGAAAAGAATGCAAATAGAAAAAACACTTTTGCCACAAAGAATAAAATTACGGTTTTTGAGTGGGAGTGGATCACATACATTGTTAATCTGCACCCATATGAGAGACTGAAGAAAGAAATTTCAGTCAGTAGATGATGGCCTCAAACATCAATATTTGACTGCCAAAGCAAGTAACAGCAGCCAAAGGGGATGCATTTCTTGAATTACAGCACTTTTCATTAGCTAATCCCCAGAAGGATTCCTCTGGATGTGGAGAAATGCTAACGGTGATCACATGAAAGCAGGAAATCAGAGAGAATAAAGTCTTCACGAGCACAATAAAATGTTGAAACCTGGATAACCAAACAGACGACATACCTTTATTCCCTTTCAGATCCAGAGGGCTGTTTCCAAATCAGAGAGGAAGTAATGTATGATGGTGCTAAAGCTTTTTCCTTGAACCATAATTGATTCATCTCTGCAATATATTATTTATAAAAACCGAACACCGTTTTTGTCATCTACTGTCTGTGACTGCCATACTCATTTTTCTTCCAGTGGAGTTGTATGTGATTCATTGTGGACTCTCTATTATCTGCTAGAGAGGAAAATGATGCCTCCTGTGAAAGTATATATAGCTGGTACAGGCTCTGTGGCCTTTGCACTGTATGCTATGGGCAAAGTATTTCAGAGCGAAATGAAACATGATGCTGAGCATGTTGAACCTGCCAATGGAAATGATACTTAAATGTTAGGAGGATGTAATTATTGATAATCTAGTTACTGTCAGTATTCCCTCATCCCTAACCACTATTATTTGGCAGGAGTGAGGCTTGAGGAGGAACTGGAAAAAGGAAAATACTGTCTTTCCAAATACCACAGTGGGATCCTTGAGTCATAGTGAAGGGGTGATGTGAGGCAATGATCTGAGCAGAAAAACAGAGAAATGTAACTGCTCAGAGAGAAGGGGAATGAATGCAGATAGGAAAGAATATTGTAGTGGACTTTAGAGATTAACATGAACAGCCCAAGTTTCACCAAATCAATTTATATGTCAAGAGACTACATGACTCAGAGAATCTCTTTCTTTACATTTCCCACGTTTCTCTGTTTTGGGCTATAACATGTATTTGAACATTAGTGATTCAGTGCTTGTTCAAATATAACTTGCATCTTTTCTCCAATATAGGTCTTATTATCCATGCATATTTAAATTAAATCAATGATTCACAACTAATTCATTGCTCCAGAATAAGAAAATGTAGTTATTTCCCCCTCACCTACCAGGTTATTTTGCTGACTCATTTTCGAGGAATATTTGTAATACTTTTTGGGAGCAATCCTACTTTGTGGATTTGTTTAACATAACGCTCATCTGCTCAGTTGATTCATGCTTACAAGAGTCATCTTGCACTCCAACATAGCAATTTTGTGCTTGTACTTTTCTGTTTGTGGTATTAAATAACCATTACAATGTCTCAAAGGATAAGTAAGTATTATACTGCAAATTGCAAATTCAAAACATATGGTATTACAGACAAGGAAATAAATTTCTGAAAAACACGATATGAACCTTACCTTTTTTCCAAATGCAAAGTAATCCTTAACCAAAGCAGAAACTAATTGTAATGAATGTTAGTAATTTAGAACATAACAGCTATTCACAGACATGAAATATAAATGAAATGTTGGATACTCAAATCACTTTCCTGGGCAAATACGCATAGAGCAAGCTGATTCAAATACGAATTACTTTTCAGATCATATGCTGGTGTAAAGCCATGGCTGGTAAGGCTTGGACACATATCATCTGACTCTTCTGGACACCTTTTCATTCTTGTAGGATATCAAGAAGTCTAAACAGGTACAAATTCTGTTCAATGAAGTTGTAAAAAGATGGCATTTTAAAATGTAAGTATTCCATTCCACACTGCTGATAGATTTTTGGTGCCCTGGCTGTTTCTTATTCTAATTGCTTGATTTCATCAAAAATGAAAGAGGGAGGTTACACTGATTATTTGTTGCTGTTTACTTTCTAAGCATGCCCTCGGTTCTCAGAAATGTCCATTAGACAATGTAGGAAATAAATTATAAGAAAGTCCCTGCTGTATTCCAGGCACCAAGCACTTCAGCAGGAACTATGATTTCTTGGCATCGTCAAACCACGGGAGCATTATTAACCTTGGAGGCAAGGAACAAAGTCTCTGTTGCCTCCTTACTTGAGATGTAAGTGCTGAGAACAGTATTTCACACACACTTACTGACTTACAATCATGTTTTCAAAGCTTTCACACCCATATTTAATAAAATATGTAGCATTTCTATCAGTTACTGTATGCACAGGAATTCTCTTTTCCTTCTGAAGAATATTATGTTACATATTTTCAGGACAGGAATTTCAGAAGTTAGAATAAACTCAATGACATATCTGTAAATTAGAAATCCCCCTATACAATATAGCACATATCGTTTTTTATAGTTATTAGCTTTTGACTAACTATATACCAATACTCTGTTTCACAGTTAATAGCATTTAACAAAACCAAATTCCCTACATCTTCTAAATGAAATCCAGATTGATTTTCTAGTGGATGATCAAAGAAGATGAGAACTACTAGAATTGTGGCCCACTTTATTAATGAAGAGAGCAACCTCCAGAATTACTTCAGTTGTGTGAGTGCGTGTGTGTGTTAAGACACAAATCAGGGGATTTGCCTAAAGGACTCTCATTTAGGAGATGGCAACTTCTTAAAGAGTAGTAATTCAACTGCTTCCACTCATCTAGACATAATCTTAATGAAACAAGCCAGTGTTGCACATCTACAACCTCTTTCTGAACAAGAAATAAAATAAAAGAAAGAACAAGGAAAAAAATAGCATGTTTGAGTGGTGTACAAGAGGTGAATTCATCTTGTCTTAAAGACGTTTGAAATGATTCATTTCACTGGGAAGATTTTATTGATATATTACCTTGTGACATTATATTTCACTGTATGTCTCTTTTCTCAGTTGCCAGTATTTTTAGAACATTACAGTAAAATCAACACTGACTAAGACTACTTAAGTCTATTCATTCTAAACCACTATTTTTATTTGTTTTAGAAGTTTCTGAAGTGATCAGATAGTGAGATGAAACCTGTCACGTTTCATTGTTGGATTTTTATTTTTTTTTAAACTATCAGTTGAAAACTTCTGCTTTCTGAGATGATTAAATAGCTTATTTCTTTCCATGAATTCTGTGAATTTTTAATAACTTATGTTGTAAAAACAAACAAAAACTTCCAAACTCCCAGGGTTTAAGGCAGGAAATTGGCTTGTAAGTGCATTATATGGAAGGCGTGGAGAAAACAGCAGCTGTGCATAAAGCCAGAACAACTGAGAGATGCTCCCAGCCCATAGCCCAACAGCCAACACCAGTGAATAGAGCTGCAATCCCAATAAGGAACTCCAGCTTTGTGGCAAAACATGTTTAACACTCAACTTTCTCATTCACTTTCTCAGCTTCCAGTGCCTTCTTTTTTCCATCATGTCTAGTATCCAGGCTAACTATAAGACTTGCACCTCTTTTTTAATTACATATGAATTTGTAATTATATTATGTTTTTTCCTGATTCGATCACATAAGAAATATCCCTAATACTTAAGATCATAACCACATGTATGTCTGCCAGGGAGACACATTTTCTTGGCTTCCTTATAGCCTGCTAAGTGTTAGTCCTGGCCTGCTGCAAGAAGAGAGGTGCACTGTGAACATCCTTTCACAACGTGAAAGGAACCTCTGTCCAAGAGGACAAGCAGTACTGCAACAGATATCAATTTGTATTCTTCCTGAATCATCTGCCAAGACCCATGGAACACCCAAGGGTGAGCTCACACTTCACCCCAAATAATGAGATGGGAAATGATGAGAGATGGACTTTTTCTGCAGGACTAGATCTCAGCTTGGGGAATTGTATGAATCACTATAGCAATTAGACTAATCTGGGAAAATCCTGGCTGAAAGGCATGCAGAATCCACCTTGAAGCCAAACCAGAGTGTGAAATACTTAAAAGGCTCTCTGCTTCCATAAAGAATAATTGATTAATTAAACGTGACAATTTTAGTGGAAATCAGGAGTAATTTTACTTGCACTTCGACGTTTGTCTTGTACTCTGTGTCATCAGGGCTTTCTTTCCCTGAGGCTAAAGCATGTTTCATCTGTATTCCTGGGCAGACCTTTGATATTATGCATCTTTCTCCAGAGAGCATGGAGCAGTGGATGTTCCCTGGTCCAAGTCCCCACATTTGCATATGTCTGTGTCATTATAGCAGTCCCATTTCTGAGCGTTTTTTTTGTGCCAGCTCTTGCTCAAAAACAATTTAAACATCTCCTACTTGGCCAGCCCAATTCTGCACCTGCACTTGGATGCTAGCTAACATCAATACCAATTTCCGTCCCTCATTAATTATACTGAACAATGTGGGAATGCTACATCTCCAACAGCATCACATTTGATATTTTCCTAAGAGATTCTTTTGTTATAAGAAAATGTTTTCCTACTTTTGCCAGCAACAGCTGCAAGCCATCCATTTATAATGACTTTTAAGTGTCTTCTATCCCATCTTACTTGTGACCACAGTCCTGATCCCTGGCTAGCTGGTCTCCAAATCTTGATAAGGCTGTCCCTGGATGTGGGTGAAGGTGGCGATAACTTTCATTTAGTATGACATGTACTTTTTTTATCACGAACCAACATTTCTCCCACTGGACACACACATTTGGCTGCAACTAACAGAAAGCAATTTTCATAATTCACAGTGGTGTCTAGCTTCCCTTCAGAATTTGAGTTTCTTTGCTATATTATTCCAGGAGCCAAGCTTACATTTTGCCAGCTCACATTTACAATCCAACGTCAGTCCCAATGATTTCAACAGCAGTGAGTCATACTCCATACCAAATCATATTAAATTATTATATCGTGACTCAGAGATGAAAGGGAGTCACTTGCATTTTAGTGGGGTACTGAATTTCAGGCAGCAATTTAGTTGGAAAAGGTCTTATTAACTTTTCTTCAACTTTGGTTAAATCATTAGCATATATAAAAAATTCCAGTACTAGAATGGATTGGGCATTTCCATAGATGTTAGTGCAGGCATAAACATACTCCCTCTGGACAATCTATGTTATTATCCTAAAACCTAGTCTTAGGATGATTGTGTTTACAGTGGGTTAGAACAAAAACCTGCCACACTACATGAGACTGTTTTACCACGCTACATTTTTGGCATTGCCCCTGCAGTGACGTACAGCATTCACATTACTGGCGTAGTCACAAATATGGCCTCAACAACCACAAACTTTTCAAGTCCATGTTTCATGTGCTAAATATGATTCATGTCTTGATCAAAATATACCTTTCCTGGATAGAACAGAGCTTTGGGGAATAAGGAGTTCAACAATGGGTGTCAGGCTAAGCTGTTTGCAGAGCTTACAAAGATGTCACAGCCAAGACACAGGCCTGAAAATTCTTACCCCATAAACATACATTCCTGGTTTCTGTGCTTTGGCATATTTAAAAGACTGTGTGTGAAGTTCAATCACAAATCTGTTTAACTTAACCATGACTTTGTCTTTTATTGCTGATTCAGTCTTCTTTGCCTGGGGCAGCAGTCGAGATACTTTTTCAAGAGAAAAAACTACCTGCTAGTTTCAAGACAAAAATGAAATATTAAAACATCCTAAATATCATTAATCATTCAGAAGGTAGGAGAAGCCGGACATTGAAAATGTGACCTGAGATCTGCTCCTCTCTCTGCACATGTTCTGTATCACTAACTGTGTGGTCACATACTTTTCCTAATACAACACAGTAATTTAATTGAACTCCCCAGATAACTAGGTGTGTGAGGATATGGTACCAATTACTATTTACTGTGTGCTCCATCTCTCCTGGAAGTATGTATATTATTCTGGAAATCTGGTCATTTTCTTGCACGTGCAGTTTTGGTTGTGTTTAATAGGAGTCTCTACGCTTGAAGAAACCTGACCATAGAAAGAGAAATAGGCAAGGGGTGGGGCAGAGAAGAATATAATCTCAATCTTCTTTTTGGTCATCTGTTCAAAGGCATGGATGAAGCTGTCCCTAATGGAGACATTTCACCTCTGGGTTGCACCCAGAGCTCTTTGTGAGTTTATAGCCCTCTTTAAATATTAGGGAGAAATTCTTTCCTGTGCAGGTGGTGAGACACTGACACAGGTTGCTCAGAGAAGCTGTGGCTGCCCCCTCCCTGGTAGTGTTCAAGGCCAGGTTGGATGGGGCTGTGAGCAACCTGGTCTGGTGGGAGGTGTCCCTGCCCATGTCAGGGGGACTGGAACTAGATAATCTTTAAGGTCCCTTTGAATTCAAATCATTCTATGATTCTGTGATTTATAAGAGCAGCCTTGTCCATCTTACCATGTAGTGTGGCAGGACAGTCACAAGGGCAGGGTGACAGGGAGCACTGAAGACAAACATACTGACAGACTCAAAACATTTGTACTTCATGTCTACCGCTACAAGAAAGCAGGCTGGGAAATGTCTCACTCATACAGTTCACACAAGTGACACAAGGTGGCTAGAGGACAACCAGTCTGAAATCCTGCCTGACACCACCTTCTTTCAGTGTGACCCTGGTCTACAGAGAAAGGGACTCAGCTTAATTTTTAGGTCCCAAACTGGAGACCACTGTTCAGTCTCACTGTGTAAAACTGTAAGTCTGCCCGTGCTATCTAACAGGCTTCATGTCAAGGTCTTCTGCTGTGTCCTCTCCCATTGTCATTGCTGCTCCCTGAACTCAGACTAGATAGTCACTGTGCAAGTGTCCCGAGTTCGTTCCCTTCCTTCTTTCTGTTTTAGTCAGGTTTACCATGTTATGATGTGTTGAATTCTCTTCAGTATAAATAATTAATGAAAGCATCATTTCTACTTTAGACCCTTACCGTGTTGCTACTGGATTCAAACAGGAATAATAAAAGATCTGAAATAGGCGTTGGTTTGCTAGCAATGATGAAAACTGTGGAAACATTAAAAGGGATTGAGAAACTAGCATAATTATATGAAAATACATGCACATGAGCCTTGGGTATTGGTTTTTTTCATTAGAACAATTAACAATAATGGCATATCAACATTCTCAATAGTAATTATATCTTTGTGATCACAAACAACTACCAGAATCTTCTGTGAGATAGATACAGCAGGGCAAAAACTGTATAAACTCATTTTTTTTTAAAAAGGATGTTGTTCCTAGGAATGTTGTATTAAGTGTACCATGCTCAATACAAATAGTGTTGATCATGCAAACACTAGTAAAAGCTACAGCATGTCATTGCTAATAGAACGTTGTCATTTTATTCTGTTGATTATTCTCACTTGGATTCAGAAACATTTTATGTTTTATCCTGCTCTCCTGAGTATCCTTCTTTGCATGCTTACAAGATAAAATATTTGTACCATTACCAACTTCGTTACCCTTTTTCAAAATAGCAGTAGTTACACTTCAATTAATAAATGTTTTATTATAAAGAATACTCTATTTTACTTGTTAGTCTGACCCTATTGAGTAGGTTTCACGTATCTTCTCTAGCAATCTTTGACTGCAGTCTTTGAAAGTCTGATTTTATTAGTTATGTTTCTTTGAAAGCCCTTGCTGAAGGTCACGATTAGAGAAATTTTCCATAAGACTCAGGAAACTAAATAGCCACATACCCCTTGCAGAACATATGTCTGTGGTAGACAGACTACAGAAGCTACTTCAGGCAAAAAGAAATCAGGACAGCCAGTGCTTTCTTTGATTGAATCCTCTCTGGCTCCTCCACCTGACATCCACTACATGGCAAAAGTGTATACGGTGCTTGAAATTCATCATCCGTGATTCCTGTCCCTATACCTGTGAAACCAGTGGTGAATAAACAAGCCTTTGATTTCTACTATGCAATGAAGATGCTACAGAAAAAAGCATCGTGTTGTCTCTTGCCTTCAGTGTAGAGAGATGAACAATGAAACTACAGACATCAGTGTGTCAAAGGCTATAAATATCAGCCCATGAAATCCTACAGGGTGAATGGTGCAGGCTCAGAGGAGCCTGTAGGATCACCGCAAAGCTCAGCTAGGTTCTGGAAGATAATCCTGCCAGGGATTCATTGAGTCCCAGATTTAATTCTTTCCTTTTTTATGTTTTGTCTAGTAGTCACCATCAGAAGCAATATCAAAGGAAAAAGAAAAGTTCATATTTCAAAATATCTCCTTTCTGGTTTATATTTACCAGGATATTTGCTCTGTGAGTCTCCCTTTAAAGAAATCCTACTTTTTAATAATTTAATAATAAATCCTAATTTTAAATAATTTTCCCACCATTTTCCTTTCCTCTTTATACAAGTTCTTTTACTGTATTCATTACTGTAATATTTTATGGTACTTTCAAGGAACCTGGCTAACTTCTGTAATGTCCTTACTTTCACGTTCCCTCTTCAGGGAGAGAAGTGTGTACATTGGCACCCTTAGTCTGAAATGTTTTTGAAATCTAATATCACAAAAGTGAATGTGTATATTTGCATGTCTATAAATATCTGTTAAAAGTATCAAGGAAAAACAAATGTGCTTTGCACATAAGAAGTGGGAGGTTGTGAGATCCAAGGGAAGGTGACATTGTGAAAGGATGGATGCCAAGGAAGAGTATCAAATTTTGACCCAAACCTTAAAATAAAATTTTAAATGTTCAAATCCCTAAGTTATGTGAGTGTTCTCAATACACATTCTCTGGGATCAATTAACATTGTTTTCAGTAACCAGTTGTAATTTACTTCCTAAAGTCATTGACCGTGAAGATTTGCAGCTGATAGTGAGGGAATAAAAAATACATGGTAGATTTTAAATGTGTGTTGTTTCACAGATGAAGTTAATTTATGATTTAGAGAGTTAGAAACATTTACATTTGCATTTTTACTAAATTGCCTGGAGAAACAATACCTCAGAGGTATGATTTATGTTATGTGTGGAACATTACTGTAGGAGGGTAGGAAACACTAACAGTTTAGAAATGTGTAAATGTAGGGATTAACTGAAAGACTGTTTTCCTTTCAACAGACACTCAGCATTGATGCAGCTGGCTGCCAGTTGAGTTAAGGACACAGGAGGCACAGGAGCAGTAGATTTTGAAATCTCTTTGTAGTGAGCTTATTTCTTATTCTCAGTTCTGTCTTTGAAGCCAGGAATTCTTGGACCACAGTCTGACATGCAGTGATTAGGCAGTTTTTCTGATGAGAAATGCTTAAGTACAGGTCACTAAAGAAAAGGGCTTGTACCATCCAAGCATCTTCTTGCACAGTGAAGGTGGTATTGCAAAAAAAACACAATAAACAAACCAAAACAGTTTATTCAGGCTTTATATTGCTTTGCTTTCCTGTTGTTAACCAGGAACAAGTCATTCAGACTCTCCTCTCTAAGGGGTGATCAGAGGGACACAGCTAGGCAAGATTAATGGGGTGACAGAAGCAGCCCTGGCTCTGCTGCCCAGCTCCCAGCTACAAGAGTTTCTTCCCCAGATGGGGCTCTCTGCCTCTCTGCAGTGAAAAAACAGGGTGAACTCTGGGGATTTTTGAAATCAGAAGTGATACAACACTGGGACATAAATTGGCAATCTTACTTAAGCACCCTATAGCACTTTGTGTACTGCAATGGTCCAGCTCAGATCAAAAGTTTGCTTAGATTTGGAGACATTTGGGGGAAGAGGATCTTAATTATGTATGCTGGTTTTTGCATTTCTGCAGTTGTAATTATTGATTTTTTTTTCATATCATGAGCTGAGCTGTAGCATGTAGAGAGGGAAAAAATATAACTAGAGACCATGGGCTGGACAGGTTCTCATTGATGAGAACTAGTTCTGCCAATGAAGCCTATCATGTAATCCTTCCCAGAAGTTGATTAAACTCTTTTCCCTTGCTGCTACCCATCACTCTTCCTAAGATCAACCATTCTGTTAACTAGAATCTGCTGCTAGTTTCCAGCCTAACTTTATCAATTAGCAGTATATTATTATTAAGGAAACACTTTTATAACTTTGTTATAGTTTGATATTCCATATCAGCAGAAGGCTTGATATGGAATAACTCGTTTAACTCGTTCATTCCCGAGACGGACAAAACTTCAAACTATAACATACTTATATAAATAATATTCTCCATGCATGAAGATATTATATCTTCAAAATCAAATACCTCTGCATCTGGATTAGAAGTCTCAATTTTTTAAAGCTATTTTGTTACCTTGAACAAGAGACAGAGGCTTCCTAGGATTTTGAAAAGCACTGAGGAACTGAATCCTTTTGCAAATCTCTAGTATTCCTCTACTTGCTGCTTCTGAAGCCTAAACGGACTTTCAAATCTGTCTCTAATGCTGTGTACCACCCATGAAAACAGAACATCTTCTGAACTGGTGGGCACAAAGTTCCATCTTCATTCCAGAGAAGCACAAGATGTTGAACCATTTTAAACCTGCTTAATGCAGAACCAAACGTGCTCCTTCAATGCCTGCAAAAGCAAGTTTACAAGCTGTGACACTTAAGTAGATATGATGATCAAGCATGCAAAGTAGAAGCTATAACAAAACTACTGATCTCCCTGTGGAGGCATTGTTCTTCCTTTGCTGGTTAGGGAGGAAGCCCAGATGGCTCTATTAGACTAGGCTGTTCAATTTAGAAAAATGTAGTTGTGTGAGATGGATTCCATCTTTCTGGGTAGCAAATAATGCTGGGAAGGCAGTGGTCTTTGCTTGTCCTCTGTAGTTGTACCCAGTAGTACAAAGAGTCTCCGAGATCTGTGTGGCAGAGGACGGCTCCTTGCAGCAGTACCACTATCCCTACAAAGATCAGCAGAGCTGGAAAGTCTTTCCCAAACTCTTGAAAAGAAAAAACAAAATCCAACTCTACTCACAAACTCTGTGATAGACTTTCAGCAAGTATTAAGTCTGGAAACTACTGAAGACGTATAGGAGTGTGTGTGACCTGTGTTTGTTAGGGCTTGGAGGCAAAATACTAATACCAGTAGAATGTAATTATAGTCCTTGTTCCATGCTAACTAGGAACAGAAACCACTGAGAATTTTGCAAGGAATTGCAAAATTTCCAAATTAATCTTGCAGAGTTGTGAAATTTGATGTTTTAAATAAGATTTGAATAAGCATCTGGACAACTGTATGGGCCTTCAGACCTACAGAGTATCATCAGAAGCTGACGCCAGGGTTATTGATCTCCTCCCACTTTCATTTCCTAAGCTACAAACCCAACAATTTAAACATGATGAAATTTCTCAAATTCATTGGTTAAGAGGACAATAAATCTTTTTTTCCCCATCAATTATATTCTACCTATATTCATCTTTGTTCACATTCAAACTACCGTAAACCACATTTGCAATATATTACATGGCAGATTTATTAGTTGTCTTTGACTTGTGTTACCAGAGCGTCTAGTCATTGTTATCTCATAATTTTGGACCTTTTTTATTGGATCACTTGTTTTCTTCTTAACTATAAAATATTGTCTTAAAAATACTTTTTTCAAAAGGAATTTTAGAACATGTTAATACTATCTCACTGCACGTTTTTTTCTTACATTTACTTTCCTTCCCCATCTTCACTGAATCAGGTAGTTTAACTTGTTCTTGCTATATGCATATGTTTGTATAAAATTAGATAACAGAAAATCTCTGTGTGATACGAGTTTGTACTGCATCAGTTGCAACTTGTTGAAATGCCCTAAGGGAAAATAAAAGGGAAAATTACACGTTACGCATTTCACCTATAGGTTCAATTAAGATAATTAAACTTCCAATGTAAGTGCAATGTGCGTTAATACACATTTCATGTGCATTAAGGCAGAAACTTCTGCCAAATCCTTTTAATTTATTTTACTCTTCTTTAAGAAGAATTTTAAAATTTTTCATCTGGCAGGAATTTGTCATTTCCTAATTCAGGAGTCACATCAGTTCAGGTTAAAAATGCCCAAACTAAATGGACTGAAATGGAAGAAATCAAAATTTAGTGACAGATAAATATCAGAAGGCAGAAAGACCTATAACAAGATGACATTTTCTTCCCAAGGAACAGTGTAAGACTTGACAGAATATTTTAGAAGACCTGACAGACATGAGGATAACACAACTTCCAGGCCTTGATTGCACCACTCAGTTGGGTTTTGAGGCCTCTCTACACTTATATAAAACAAGGGCATCCAGAAGGTATTAGGTAACTTAAAATTGAGGCCATCTTGAAAACTATTTTAGCTTGAATTTACCAGATCACTGTGTAGCTCTTCCAGAATAAGCAGCAGAATCTGTACCACACCAGGCACTTGTCATCGGTGGGACGAGGAGGTCTCTGTCCCCTGCTTGGGAAAGGTCTCAGCCTGGTGGCTCATGCTGCTTTTCCTCGACTGAGTGTTCACTTCTGAGAAATGCTGTGTGGTGACAACAGCAAACAGCATGACTTTCCACTCCTGCTACACACCCTTTCTTTCATCATAGGGAGAAAAAACATTTCATTCAGCTTTTCACTTATTACTTTCCCAAAATCAAGCCTGTAGCTAGCTGTACACTTTCCTTGTGTTCATCCAATACAATATTTAGTACCATCTCTATTCTTGCTTGAGGAGCAAGTAGGGACCTTATCCAGGCACATTATAACCATCACTGTTTGCTCTGCAGTTCTAGATATACACAGGTCCAGGAAAAGTGGATGCCTTCCTGCCTGAGCTTTTCTCATTAAAAAACATAAGAAACACTTGCATAAATCCCCACTTTCCAGTTTGAAAGCTGTGGGGACCAACTTGAAAAAGAAATTAAGGACCTCAAACACCCAGCTGCAGCTTTTCTTTGATTAAATCTGTAGCAGTCTGGCTGCCAGAGAGCAGACAGCTGTAAGGTAGATGATGCCCTGGCTCCCATATGTCCACTGTACCAAATTAAATCCCAGCTCTGGCTAGTTAACACTGAATGGTGAGAAATCCTGTCTGTTGGAGTTCACAGCAGACCTATTTTCTAGCCTGGCATCTCACTCCTCAGAAGTGCTGCGTCTGTCATATAACTGTGGGAGCAGCAGGACTGCCACCCAGCACTGTGCCAGGCCCAAAGGCATCCTGCTGCAGTACCCACTCAATGGTACTGTTTACACCCAAAACTGGGGTGAGAGAAACAGTCCTGTGAAAACAAGGGAGGAGCAAGGGATCTCTCCTTGAATTCTGTGACATACTCTGGCTAGGGGTTCGTGTGTTATGGCTTGATTCAGGGAGCAGAGCTTCTCCTTACCTCTTTGAACAAAAAGAGTTCAATGGAACACAAAAACGAACAATTTGGGGGCCTTAGGACATGTTTAATGGTGCTACAGATTCCTAATAGAGCAACAGCATTGATTACTTAAGGGACTCCTTTATACCCACTCCCAATATGCTGCAAAGTATAGCACAAGAGCCTCCAGAGAGCCATCAACTGATCATAAAATTGCTAACTATAATCACACAGCAAGAGGAAGGGAATTATTTTATTTCAAATATTGTTTTGCAATATTAAAAATATTGTTTTCGAAGACTCTTTCCTGCAGGGAGTAGTTTCTACACAGGCATTTGAAAGAGATTACAAGCCTGTGTTCCCTGCTGTAGTAGGCAGGGACAATGCTGCCTGCAAATACCAGGACCTTCAGGAAAAGCAGGAAAGTAGTAGCTGAGAAGGTTCAAAGAGGTTAAAATCAAATCCCTCTGATGGCATTTTTACGAGACAACTCCTAGATGAAGTGATTTGAACTTCCGTTGCTATTATTAAAATGTGAGAACATTTTTTTCTCTTTCACTTCAGATACCCTTCACTGGAAGTGTAAATGCTGTAAATGTTGTCTTTGTGAAACACATTTTTGACAGCCTTTTAATTATAATAATTAAAAACTGTTTACAAAGTCAGACAAAAAGAAGGTTGAGCTAGATCGGCCTGTGACTTTCCCTGCCTAAAGGTTCCTAGTGAGAGAGCTGGTAATAGTTTTTGACTGTGAAAAAGCCTTACCTCTACAGCAGCAACAGCCACAGCCTGATGGAGCATTTTGTGTCTGCAGTGAAATCCAATATATTATATTGTCATACCCATGATAGTATAAATGACCTCAGGCTTTGGATAAAACACAGTAGCTGGTGTATCTATTTAAATGATTAAGCAATGAGTTAGGGACAAACCTCCCCTGTCATTTCTGTGTCTGCCTGCTGTGCCAAGTACACAAAGAAAACATGAAGACATCAGTACGAGATGCACTTTCAGTCCGGGAGCTTTTAGGGAAATTACAGGGTTCTGCAGAATTTCATTTCCCATTAAGAGTGACTAGTGTTAAAGTGGAAAAGGAAAGATCCCTTGTACCTTTTTCCCCTCTGTGAATCTGCACGCTATATTTAGGCAGAATGTTTTGTCTAATTGAGAATAATTACTCTATAAACTCAAGCCTGCCATTTCCTTTTTGTGGCAATCCAGTGTTAGTCTAGCATTAATGTGTGCAAAGCAGAGCATTGCTGTGACATTTTGTGGATAGTTTAAAACATTGAGGGGATGTCCCTTATTCTGACCCATGGAACCATAATAAACAAATGAACAGTTTCTACTTGGCAAAACCTTCATCTCCAAGCCCAGAATAAGAAGCTTTTCTTTGAAAAAATATGGCACTGCAGGGTTTAGACTCTGTTTTGGTAGTGTCCACCTCCTTTGCCAGATAATGTTTCACTGAACACAGATATTCCATAGGTGCATTTGAGATACCTGGTTATAACCATTGCAGATTATTTGTAAATTTGAAAAAGAAAATAAAGGTATTTAAACATTTTGCATTTTCTTGTCTACTCACTTCAAACTGGTCAGTGTACAGTGACCTTTATAAGCCAGACAATATAAAAGGCTCAAGGTGAACACATCCCAGGTGTTTAGAGAGGCTCACCTGCCGTTGCAAGATGTATCAGTAGGGACTGCGCCAATCAGATTGGGAAGATCAGAACAGCTGACTCCCCAAAAAAACATTTAAAAAACAAAACTCCTATCTCTACCCTGGTCATCATGTGCTGTTTGATGCCTTAGGGCTTTAATTTTTAAACATTTGAGAAAAAACTGATAACTTTTTAACGTATAACCAAAGAAAATGGTGGGGGAGGGGGAGAGAGAGGGAGGCTGATGAATCATATGGTCTATAATTTGCAAGTCCTGTGCACTGATCTTTCTCATGTGACTGCAAAAAACATTCTAGTAATAGTGCTTTATTCTCTTTTTTATATGTCTGTGGCTTCCTATGGCAGATATTCTTTCCCTCTTTCTGTTACTGGTTCCTCCCCAAATAGTTGTGAAAATATGTCCATAAAAGCGCTCTGTCATTTGCTACTTCTAAGCTCTTCATTACTTTCCAGTTGTACTGAAAGACAGTTCTGCACCAGGAGCCCACACGTACATCCTACCTCTCTTCTAAGGCTTTCACCCAGCAAATGGTCCTGTGATGAGTATTTGTGGATTTGTTTTTTCAGTGTAACTTTCAAAGCTGAGTTTGGAGCAAGCCTCTGTCATGGTTAAAAGATGCTTTGCTCCTCCCAGAGCCAACTTGCCACAGGGAGGGACAAATCTAGATGAGAGCTATCACACGTGAAAACTGCTTCCTTAACTATTAGCATACAGTTTGCATGCACAATGGATGTACAGGGAAAATTAAGAATGGTCATATAGGTGATATCAGTGTCCTTGTGGCTCCTACAATGGGCTTGTCTCAACCATTAATACTCTCATCAGCCAAAAGAATCCTTTATTTTCAAGTCTGTCCCTGAAAACAGAATGGAAGTGAGGTGGATTGCATCCAACTTAATATGTCACTGTGTGCCAGCTGACCTATGGCCCACACTATAGGAACCAACTGACTACAGCATAATGTTAAAGATGTGGCCTAATGCTATTATTCAGGTTTAGTGTTAGCAGTGTGGTCCAGTGATTTATTCTGTGCATCAGTATGTGATGTGAATACAGCTTGTGGAGTCTGGTCTGAATGCAACTTTCGCATTTATTGAGAAAAATCAGAGAATCCTTGAAGACTAAAAGCTTCAGCTTAGTTCAGGGTGCTGTTGTGTTCTGTGTATAAACTTCACTAGTATTTCCACACAGTTCAGTTTCCTTAGATTTCAATAAAAACCATAGTCTTTTCAGGGGCTATTTTTCTTCTCATACTCACCAGTCCTGAACTTCAGTACTTGCTCAAAGGCTGTATTTTGAGCCTCACCCTTCCAACGCGGAGGCACGGCTGGTGAGGGCTCACAGATTTCAGCACATCCACAGTCAGCAGCTGGCTGTGCGAGGTCAGGCATCTGCGGTGTGCAGAAACACTGTGTACAGAAACACAGTACAAAGCATTGTCCTGCTCCTGTAAACACATTTCCATTCACTCCCCACCAACAGAAAAGCACTCAGCTCTTAGTGAGAAGCCTCCTCAGTATTGGTTCCACTATCCTGTAGGAGAGTCCCGCAGGAGATATTTTGCAAGGATCAAGGAATACTTACCCAGGTCCTAAACACCAGAGTCTATCCTTCAAACTCTTCAGTGAAACTTTTTTAAAAAAATAAAACCCAAGCCTGGAGTCTTTCCCAAAGGCAAAGTGGGCTAAAAAACCTTCTCCAGTGGAAAGAATTTGCACTCTGCATGACAACTTGACTAAATTTGACTGATGCATCTGTCAGCTGCAAAACTAATGGTACTACAGACAGACAGGTAGGAAGGGAGCTTTTATCAAGGCCCACAGCTTTGAAGTCAGATTTCAGACCAGTAGATGCTGACAAATACTTTCCTTGATGGAGGAAGGTGTCATCATTTTCTCATTTCTGCCTGAAAATAGTCCTGGGAGCTCTTTCTCTCTTCATTGTAAAGTCCTCATGAAACACCCAGGTGTCCCCTAGCTCCAGCGGGCTCTCTCTCCTGCATGCTAAAAACCTCTTTGAAGCAAAACATCCCAGTTAAATCAATGAAAGTGTTGCTTGAATGAGTATCTGGCCTTATAGATATTAAGCTAAGTGGAAAAATCCTTAGTTGATTGATTTCTCAAGCCTCTCAGCATTGGAGTATCCTGTTTCTGAATCCTCTGCTCCGGGCCTGAGCCAGAAGGCAATTATATGCAATCTCATCAGCACTGAATGGGAGGAAATAACTCCCTCCCAGTGCAATGTGTGATAATGATCATAGAATCATAGAACCATTTTGGTTGGAAAAGATCTTTAAGATCATCAAGTCCAACAGTCAACCTAGCACACTGCCAAGTCCACCACTAAACCATGTCCCTAAGCACCACATCCACACATATCTTTCAAATACCTCCAGGGATGATGGCTTGACAACTTCCCTGGGCAGCCTGTTCCAGTGCCTGACAACCTCTTCAGTGAAAAAATTTTTCATAATAGCCAATCTAAATTTCCCCTGGCCATATCTATCTAAATGATGCTCACTCAGTGTATGTGCCTTGTCCACTGATGATGCACCAGGCTAAAATTTATGATTTTCTGAGGTGTTCTTCAGCAGTGCTATTGTTCAGCAAGTACCTTCCTACCTTGTATGAGGGTTTTTGGTGTTATCCTTCAAATTAGTTGATCCTGAACTTCATTATATTCACCCTGGGATAACATCATATTTAAAGTTTTGCTTTGGTTGTTGATGGTTATCCTGCCCTGCCAAACTGGAGAACAACTCACAGATGCCTGGCAAACAGAGGTGCCACAGAAACTTCATGGTTCCCCTCCTTTGCAAAGATTGCATCCAAAGGATGGTGGAGAGCAAACTGAACAGGTCAGCTGTGAGGAATTTGCAAATGAAACCTGCTGTGCTGCTGCAAATGTATTTTTTTGCTCCTGTCCATGGCTCACTTTGAGCAGCTCCCCAAAAAGTCTTCATAGTGGTGGCCACTTGAATCCACATGCTGGTTTTGTGTGTGAGGAAACAGGTACAGACAACATTCAGAGTGACAGAGAATCACAGAGAAGCTTTTTCACAGCTGGCCCAAATCATTGTGGTTGGCTCTGGTTTGATATACTTTTTCAGCTCTCTCTAAAGTGGCTCTTACTGCCAGAACCACAGAGGATCTCCTGGTTTGATTCCCACCAGTGTTTTTAAAGGTATCTGTCATGGGTCTTTTCTGCTCCTGCTTGCTGCTCCACACCAGAAAAGAAGATGTCAGGGATGGTCCAGACCAGTTTGTCCAGGTCAGCCTGGACAGAGCTGTTGGGAGAGACACTGACTTTCTCTCGTCCCCTCGCAAGATGATAAATTTTCCCACTCTTACTGCCAGGAGAAACCTGCTTACTCTCCCAAAACATGAGAGACATTTTTTTCCCCCAACTGTCTTCTAGAGAAGATCCATTTCCCAGGGGATTATCTTGCCACAGGCAAGGATCACAGGACACATGTCTGTCATTGCTATGGTCACTGGAGGGCTGCAGAGTCAGCAGGAGCCATTCAAAGGAGCTAAAATGTGACAGTGAACACAGCAGATGGTCCAGGGAGTATTGCAACAGCAAGTGGTGGCTGGATGACCAGCAGAGGCAAGAGGAAGGGGCAGGCAAAGTGCAGGTTTAAGGGGGTATTTTCTGGGAGGTGGGAAAGAGCAATGCCTTGTCAAGAGAAGTTTTCCAGCACCATTGGCTGATTTCTGAGGAAGCCCACACTTCCTGTCCTCTGACTTGGTAAAACTCACTTGATTTTTCCACCTCATGCAAGGTCTGCCTTGCTATAACTGGGGTAGCATTGCTGGGTGTTTATCAGCACAGGGGAAAGGCACATCTGAACCACATCTGCCTCCACGGGGTCAAATATAGATTGGTGTTGATACCAAGCTTCCTTCAAAAATTGAAATGGTTTTGAAAGTAGTGACAACAAAGAATTTCTAGGCTTTATAAAGCTCCTCTCTACCTTGACTGTGAAGGGTTACTTGAGGTTATTTTTTATTAGGGTGAGAGGAAGGCTTTATCATTGCCAGGAACTTTTTCTTCAGTATGATAATCCTGCTTCAAACCGATGCAAACAAGAGTGTGGGCAGAATCACCAGCTGCCACTGATTGTTCCATGCCACTGATGACACTCAGAAATGTCCTTCTTGCTCAAGACTCTGTCTTTTGGAAGTTATCTACAGTCATTCCAAGGCAACGACTACCCTCCCTCATGGCATAAACAAAGTCTGAATTAATTATTCAGTGCGGCTTCAGACATTTTAATAATTGAGCTTGAAAACCTAGGGAAAAAAAAGCTAATGCTGTTGGTACCTTTCCCAAAAATCAGGCTTTCCAAAGAGGAGCTGTGTGGAGGAAAGATGATTCCTCTTCTACTTGCACATCAGAAGTTGTTAGAGAAGCTGTGTATGGGGTTGGTAGCCAGTCTGCTTCTGCCAAGTGATCCATGCAGCTACACCCCACACGGCACTCAGGGAAAGACATCAGTCTTCCCATTTCCAATAGTCTACCAAGGGCAGATCTACCCACTCCCTCAAGATGAGTGCAAGATCAGACAGAGTCCTACTGTAGGTCTGCATCACTCTATCACAGCCATACACCCTGAACCAGGCTTGTATGTTTGTAGTCCTGATTTACTGCGATAAAGGTGCAGTCCGCAGTGCAGGTTTTATCTAAATGTCAGTTCTCAAGTAGCCTTCTGCAGTCTGGATGGTCTTGATAGTTTTCCTGTGCCCTCCTACAGTTTCTTAGCCCTGCACTTCTCACCCCTGTGTCTCCTCTGTTCCTACCTGTTGCTGTGGAAGTAAAGGAGAGACACCCACCCTCAGACCCATGTCTACATAGGCAGAGAGACTGTGTTGCTTGACATGTCAGTTCCCATTGCCCAGAGTGTGTTTTACTTTACCAACAAGTTCTATGTTTGGCTGACGCAGTACAGCTGGGATGCCTGTGTGTGGTTTTCAATAAACCCTATTTTTACAATGCGAACTCTATTTCAATTGCTAATACATTTGTATGGTTTCTAACACATTGTCTTGAAAGGAAAAAAAGCTGGATAGTTGATATTTATGCTACAGCTGAGCACTATATCCCATTTTCTCATCACTGTGCTCTCTTTTTCAAGTAGGACAACAAATGGAGTACATGTTCATTCCTTATTTCCTTTTTATACCTAGACTTGGCTCCATGGTTAGTGATGCATGTGTCACTACTTTACAAATTTCACACGTTGCAGCTCATTTAAGTCACTCCTTGTTGTGTCATGTGCACCTCTGGGAAGAGTCTGGCTCCCTCCGCTGCATCTCCTCCAAGTAGGTAGCAGAAGAGAGCAGTAAGCTCCCATCATCTCCAGCTCTTACAATGGCTGGGAGCTTCCTCACCTTCTGTTACCCTTCCTTGTGCTGCAGTCCCTGTCTATCCTGCTGCCCTCCATTGGACTCCCTCCAGTGTCACAATGTCTTTCTCTTACTGAGGAGACCTAAAATGAACCCAGTGCTCCAGATGTGGTCTCACCGAGGGGAAGAGAGAGGAAGAGCCACTTCCCTGGATGTGGTGTTCTGAGAAGCTTGGCTTAGCAAAATGAATGCTTGGCTCACCAAACCCAGTCATGTCATCTCTATTGACCCTGCACTGAGAACCGGGTTAGTCTTAGCCTTGCTGCACTCCACACACCTTTCTGCTTTATCATCCCTCTAAACCTGACAGACAAATTAAAAAGAACGTTGAAACTGTTGACATTCAAGTAAGGTGCCAGCTCAGTTCAGAGATGGGCTTGAGCAAGGGTCAGATCCAGCAGGACCCCAGAGGAAAAGGCCCCTGGAAGCACATCACCTCCTCACCCTTGCTGTGGGAAAGCTGTGAAGTCCACACCACTGGGACCTTGAAGCCTCTCTGGACCTACAACACTGCCTGAAATCATAGGATCACAGCTCTGCCCTGCTCAAGCCTAAGAGCTAAATGACTATGTAGATTCCAGCTGTGCCTGGTGCAAAACCTATCACTTATACACATATGAGACATGACCTGTGATTACTATAAACAAGTTCTGAACAACCACATTGCAAATTAGGGCCAATCTGACTATCTAACATAATAAATGATTGTTTAACTCCATGTATTACAGGCACTGTTATAGCTACTTCAGTGCCAAATTGTGATTTATGCTGCTTGATGATAATCTTTTTCCCCTTAACTCATCTGTCTATTGCTGCTTGAAGGCCTCCTTCATTTTGGACATTGAAAGTATGATCTGATAATTGAATAACAGACTACTGCAGTCAGCTCGGTGGAAACTTACATCCAAATATTCAGTCACTGACGTATTCAGACCTCAGCAACTCTATTATTAGTTTCATTAAATTTATTTAAATACAGATATGAGCTAGTGCAAGAGTGTGAAAGACAATAATTTCCCTCTCTAAAAGGAGCATGAGTTATACGAAGTTCATAAATCTGATGAAGACTGACTGAACCAAAGCAAAGGCTTGTACATCATCTCTTGCCAGAATAGGATTAGAATTATAGAATCACAGAATGGGTTGGGTTGGAAGGGACCTTAAAGATCATCTAGTTCCAATCCCCCTGCCATGTGCAGGGACACATTCCATTAGACCAAGTTGCCCAGAGACTGATCCAGCCTGGCCTTGAACACTGCCAGGAAGGGGGCAACCACAGCTTCTATGGGAAACCTGTGCCAGTGTCTCACCACCCTCACAGGAAAGAATTCCTTCCTAACATCCAATCTAAACTTACCCTCTCTCAGTCTGAAACCATTCCCCCTCTTCCTATTGCTCCATGCCCCTGTCACAAGTCCCTCTCCAGCTTTCCTGTAGGCCCCTTCAGGTACTGGAAGGCTGCTATAAGATCTCTCCAGAGCCTTCTCTTCTCCAGGCTGAACAACCCCAACTCGCTCAGCCTGTCTTCACAGGAGAGTTGCTCCAGCTCTCTGATCATCCTCATGGCCTTCTGCTGGACTCACTTAAACAGCTCCGTGTCCTTCTTGTGCTGGGGACTCCGGAACGGGACACAGTACTCCGGGTGGTGTCTCATGAGAGCAGAGTAGAGGGGGAGAATCACCTTCCTCGACCTGCTGGTCACCCTTCTTTTGATGCACCCCAGGATATGGTTGGCTTTCCAGGCTGCAAGTACACGTTTCCAACTTGAGTTGTTCTTTTTATCAACCAACACCCCCAAGTCCTTCTCCTCTGGGTTGTTCTCAATCCATTCTCTGCCCAGCCTGAATTTGTGCTTGTGATTGCCCCAACTCACATGCAGGTACTTGCACTTGGCCTTGTTGAACTTCAAGCGGTTTGCTGGGGCCCATCTCTCCAGCCTGTTGAGGTCCCTCTTGGATGCCATCCCTTCCCTCCAGCATGTTGACCACACCACACAGCTTGGTGGTGTTGTCAGACTTGCTGAGAAGTCATGGTGTCATCTCAAGCAATTGTAACTCTCTGCAGTACAGCACATAGGTTGCGATCATTGCCTGACCTGAAAGGTGCAGCGGTGGTTATACTTAGGGGGGGTTGTGCCAGAGCCTGCCCCAGCAGCAGGCAGACCTGAAGCCCTGGTGATAGTCAGTGAGTGCTGGGAGCCCATGGCTGTGGCAGCGTGGCTCCCAACACACCAGGTCACACTGTTTCCCAATGTTGCATAAGTCAGCTTACACTCGCAGGCTGCAGTGTGACCATCCTCCCTGATAATCAGGCTTGTGCATGATCATAGCTTATCTATTATAGAGGTATTCAGGCTTTACAGTTTGGCCCTCATCACAATATTTCACCAAGAAAAGAGAGATGAAGAATTTTTTTAAAAAATCTGTGTTTGCTAAAGCTTTTAATTAAAACCAGTGTGTTTCTTTTTGTCTTTTAATTTCATGGAGGAAATTGCAAGGAAAGCCTGATTCTGATAAAGGTCTCTTTTAGTCTGTTTTACCCCTTTGCCAATCTCCTCTTGAGGCATAATTTCCATGCTCTGATTCCTCTGTCAGGATCGAGGGGTACTTTCTGAGTTGCATTCAGAAGTTTTCTCCTTGGTGTCAGAGTAGGTGAGACACTCTTTGAGGGCAGCTCTGATTATGTTGTGGTATACTGCAAAATGTTCTGGTTTGCTGAAAGTATTATGGTGTCTGGTGAATGTCCTATTTTTCTTATCTCTCTAAGGCATAGAATAAATAGAATAAGTGGTAAGAGAGGATTTGCAGTTGAGCCAGTGTTATGTTGCCTTTTTTTTCTGACCAATCCTGTTGAGCTATGAAGGACATACAAGTCCTTGGAAGAAATAGCTATATATCTGTTCAAAGAGCAGCTGCTTGGTTGCTTTTATCTGCTTGTTTTATCCTTTGGTAATCAATGACAGATTTTAGCTTTGATCTGACTCTGTAAGAAACAAAAATGACACTTCCCTCAAGTAAAATCGCTCCTTCAAACTGCAACTCATTTAAAAATATGAAAGGACATAAGGTAAATCAAGCTCTTCAGGACTGGAGAAACAGTCCTCTCTTAACCAGCTCATGCCTTTAACCTAAAGTATGTAATTTAAAAAAATTCTTAGCATGCTACAAAATGTTGTATGAATGAGGCTAATTTCATTCCTTGAAGTTGTCTTAACCAATCAAACTGAAGTCAAAGAAAAGTTGGTGAAGCTGAAATTCAGTGAGAAGTTTCTATGTCTGCAGTACATCTGTTTACCAGCTCCCTGTCCCCGTTGAGCTCAGTTTTGCTTCATCAAGGGTCAGCTGCAGTTCCAAGCCTGGAAAATAAGTCTGTCATTGAACGTATTAGCCAGTTGTAGGAGAATTTACTTGCCTGGAAATGAACATTTAAAGTTCATTTTGAAGACTCTTAATATCTGCATATGGAGAAAAGCTAAAAGGACTTAAAGTGATGTTATTTCTACTAATGGTTCCATCAGTGACTAATGGCTTTGTTTAGGTCCTGTTACAAACTCCTCATAATGCTCATGAAAACAGTGCTTAATGACACTGTGCCCTTCACTTATTACTTTTCTGATATATGTGCTGTTTGTATGAACAAACTTCTTTCACCAGAATTACCTGGGAGGACATTTCATAACATTTATATTTTGTGTCATCAGGAGAGAAGATATTTAACAGAAACATCTGTTGTGTCCAGCACACATTGTCTCAGAAATGTCCCTTGTCTCTGCCAGCTCTACACAAAACTCAGAAATCTACGTGGAAACAGATGCACTATTCCTTAAATCCTTCACCCCATCAATTAAATACCAATAACACTGCATGAAGCTCGTTGCTTCCTTCTCTCTTATTTGGAAGGCTGGATTCACTGTGGGAAGGGACTAGCAAGGGACAGGAACCTGCTTTAACCACAACCTGTTTTCTACAATTTAGTGCCCGTGGGAATTTCAAAGGCTTTATTTAGCACTTGAGACAGGTAAATGTTAGTACAAGGTGGTAATCAGAATTTTCATTTTACAGGAAATTTCACTAGTTTAAAGTTTGTTTTCGCTCTGAAGCAGAGAAAAAAACACCACACAAAAATGTTGATGGAACAAATATTTGAGGAAAAGCTCAGTGGGAAGTAGGTAAGGTAAGATGTTTCACTTAATTTTGTCTTCTCTTTTCCTTCCTCCTGATATAAGATTCAACATATTTAGAAATTGCAAAGTCATTTCAAAAAGAAATGAAAAGACTAAAGATTTAAAAAAAATAGTTTAAACCTTCTCATTAATTAAATTGAATTCTTTACTACATGGCTGTTCAGCTTTACCTAAAGGGTATTTTCAAATGAGATGATATTACACCAGGGAAAATTATCTACTTTTTCATGATGCAGTGTGATAGGATGTTCTGGTGCAGAGACATTACATGTTGAAGGAGAACAGGGGAGGCCAAGAATCTTCTCAGCCTTTTTGTGCTCTTTGGCTGCTGCATCTTTTCTCCGAATCTTGTGTATCTGTTTGAACAGCCAGATACATTGAGCTGGTAGCCTGACAGAGCACTGCTAACAGCACAGTTCTGCTGGGAAATCTATGGGGAGGAATTACAGTCCTTGGCCAGTCAGAAGGGATAGTTAAGAAAAAGACTCCAGAATTTATGAAAGAGAGATCAGGGAAAGAGAGATTTGGTGATTTTGTAAAAATTCAGCTTATATACTTGAGGCTGCAAAAAGTTTATTTTGCTTTTTCGTATAAAATTTGTTAATGTGTTAGATATAAAAACAGAGTACTGTTCCTCTAAAGTTATAGGCTTTGCCTGTGTGTCTCCTTATTTAAAACATGATCTGATCAGTTGCTTAATGTGCTTGCACAAACAGATTATCAAGGAGAAAAAGGTCAGATTTTCAAAGGTTCTGACTATTTGTTGTTTCTACCAAGCTCAGGTAAGAGTGGTGAATGCTCACTGTCTCTCAAATCATGCTGAAAAGTTGTGATTTTCCTCATTTATTGGTGTTGAATACAAAATTAAAAGTAACTCAGTATGGTTGTTTGTATAAGCATCACACACAGAAGTGAAACAGGAGGACCTGAAAAAAAATAAAACAGATGTGGCATAGGGATTGTAGTTTTGGATGGGAATGAAGAGACCAGTCATCATTTGTGTTTGCCTTTTCCAAAATCTTTAGACCTGGGCTCAACATTTTTGAGTACCGAGAGCAGAGACACAAGCAGGCACAAATGTGCACAAGGTATGGGAAACACAATATCAAGCTGGACAGAGGTGATTTTGCAAGGCCATATGTCCTTCTGTAACCAGCAATGCTTGGCCGTTCTTTTTAAGGAGTTGATACTTCACCATTGTTTTCAGAACAAGTCACCAAAGTCTGACTAGCCAGATCTTCAGCCAATTTAAGCTGCTGTAGTCCTTTAAAGTCTGCAAGGAAATACCAATTTATAACTGCCATGGGCCTGGCCCAAGGTTTCCAAATAAGAGTAGACATATTAATTACATATAGAAAGAGTCATCAATTCGAGATTGCATTGAAAGCCAATGGTTATAATTTAATTGTAGATTTCCACTGTTCATGACAATCCATGACATCAGCAGATTATTTAATTATGGTTTTCTTTCTCAGCCTAGGATTATATGTTATTGCTCTCTGGAAAACTAGATTAAATTAATTAAGAAATAAGGTGTTAGACATTATCTCAAGATGAACAGGCCCATCTGGAACATACTGACATATTGCTGAATATCTATCAAAAAAATCTGACAAAATCACAGAGGCATCAAGATGAGCAGTGAGCTATGGTTTGTCTGAAGTAGGAAGACTGTTTGAATGGTCCCCCATTTATTTTCAGTTTACCCCTACACCTCACTTCCTCACGTAAGACCTGAGGGGCCATGCAAAGTACAGCCAATTTTTAATATGAGTTTGTTCAGCCTGCTGCAAATGTAAAGTGTGGCTAAGACATTTTACTTCAGCAAACATTGGCATCTCTGGCTGCTCAGTAACAGACCCATGCAAAGCCTTAAATATGAAGATGTAGGCATTTCATATCAAGAAACAACAGCCACACTTTTTTGTTTGCTTTTTAATACCCCGTTGTGATTGCCCCAACAAGGATGTGATGGTTACCCTCCTTGAACTGTAGCACTGTGCAATTCTGGAGCACCCCTCCCAGGCAGACAATTTTCTTTTCTCCAGAGCAAAGTTAATGACAGCCTCCTACCACCCTGACAAGTGCATCAGTGCCTGGAGCTAAAAGTCACTTTAAAGAAAACATCCCTTCCTGCAGCATTTACCAGGAAGAAAACAAGGCCTTTTTTTAACACCTTTCTGGGTTGCCTATCAGAGGGGAACAGTTGTCTTGCAGGTTTTGTTCCCATTTATGGGCCTCAGAGAGCAGAACATTTCTGCTTTCAAGTGTCCCAGCAGATGCTTAACAAGTTCAGTCAAGCTAAAGACCATGCTTTGCCCTGGAGCATGATATTGGTTGTAAGCAAAGATCACTGACAGGTGGGACTTTATTTAACACTGTAGAAGGTTTCTAGCAAAGGTCAAAATGAGCCATCTGTGTGAAGCAAAGGGAAACAGGGGAGAGTGGTGAAGAATCCATCAACCTTTAAAAAACTGCCTGAAGAATTTTCGCCTGGGATGGGAGCCTTTGCAAATCCCAAACTGCCTGCTTTGAACATCTGTTGTCCTAGCTCTCTGTACACCTTCATGATGCTGCATGAAAGCAGGATTCCCAGCATCTGAAGGGATATAAGATTTGCTCGCTGTCTGTGTTCCTTTTTTAATCCTACCTAATTAAAACAGTTATTTTATTACAGCATCTGTAGCTGTGCCTTTATCACTAAAATGGAGAAAGAATCCTGCACTAGGCCTCGTTATCCTGATGCAGAACAGAAAACTGCAGGTATCCCTGCACAACTGGATGTCACAGTTTATTGAAACTCTCATCTACCTCAGTTATTCTCCTGTTAAGATTTTGCAGAGATTATGTCATATATTGAAGACAGAGTCTAAGAGTTTTCAGGGAGAAGTGCTATTTGCATTTAAGTTAATTTTACAGGAAGAAAATCTGCAGAGATGAAAGAACAATATTTTTCTTGCTGGGGCTGTGGTCCTCCTCAGCTGACAATGTGAAGCTGTGTAAATCACTGCACATCCCCACGGAGAATTAATCCTGCCTTCCTTTCTGCAGCCAGGGTCACCGATAGCCGCATCTACAGTGGGAAGTTGCTGCTCTGGAAAGTTTTCCTCCCACACTTTCCATTCCTACCCCTTGAGCTTCCCATAGAACTACTTCCCTTGAGCTACAGGGTGGTCACCTCATTGCCCTGCCCTGGGCAGCCTCTTGCCAAAATACCACTTGCTTCCCTGGGAGTAGTTCATGCCTGGTGGCACCCCAGTAAGGGCCTGTGCCTTCAGCCCTGATAAAGACAAATCATATTTTGTGGAAGAGTTTTCAATAAGTCCTTCAGAGTAAGTCTAGAAACTGGATTTATGAATGGCTTGTCATATTGAAGCAGATTTTATCTTGCTGTTACTGTGCAGCCTTGTGTTCAACACACACACTCTTTTTTTTGGAACAGGTCCACACACTACTGCAAACTCCTGGCATCGGTCAACATTTTCTCTCAGTACAAGATATGTTTCTCCATATGAAAGTTTTTTCCACATCATATCCATAAATGTCATTGCTTTTAAGACAATGTGTTAAATTGGTCCTGATTACTAATAAAGTAGAAAAATAATTTTAAATAATAATTGCCTGTGGTATCTGGTGTTATGAATGAAGCAAAGAGATTCCTACTGTTTCCCAGCACATAGTACACTCCATGTTTTTAAAAGATTTTCATAACATGTATTAGAGAGGCCAGTGGCCACTACATTTGTAAGTATATCTGGGGAGAAAACTAACTGCAAGTTATACAAAAATAGCACACTTAATATAAACTAAAAATAAACACATCTTTGCAGAGGCTGACTTCCCTAAATAAGATCTGTGCAATGACAGTCTTCTGTAGATAAAGAAAATAAACCTATAAAAATATTGCCTTTGGAAATTCCTCACAAGTAATAAGTTGTGACAATTAAAATGATTCTGGAAATTTTTTCTAGACAACAAACTATGTCTGCCACAGAACATAAACAGTCCTAGATTCAGTTATATAGGATCCAGCCTCCATTTATCTAGAGAAGCCACAGCCATGACTGAAGAATATTGCACTCTCCTTGCTCTGTACATTAAACACAGGTTCATGACAATGAGAAGCCAGGACCTTGGGCTGGGAGCAGTCTCAGCTAGCTCATTAGAAATGTCCCTGATAATGTCTGTAAGACTCTTTACAAAACAGAGGCATGTCGCTTGGAGCAGTAGAGAGGCATCTAATGCCCATGAGCAGCCAGGACCTCACATCAGCCTGTCCTCACAACAGAGGTGTTAGGTACCCTGTCCCACGCCACATCAACACTTTTCTGGTGCTCCTTCCCTTCACTAATTGCTCAACCATTGAGAGCGTTCACTCACTCACTCTCTGAGGCATATCCAGATCCCCACATCTCTAGTGGAGACAAGAGGGTATGCTGAGCTGGGCCTAGCAGAATGCACACTGATGCTCTCATTGAGGCACTTAAAATCAGGTCAACAGTGAAGTTTCTTTGAGGATCTAGACCCATATATTGACTAGCGAAAATTAGCACAGGGCACTTCTCTAGTCTGGAGCAAGCCATGCACAGTGACCCATTGGATAGCTGACACAAGACATTACAATTGCAGAGGTGGCAGCTAAATTGAAGCTTCTTATTGCTCCAGTTGGTTTAAACCAACTAGCTTTTAAAACTCTTCCCATCTGCTTCTTCATTACATAAGGCCTGTAAACATACCACTGAAGATGAGTGAGTTACACATGTATTACCACATCAGTGCTTGTCACAGTGGAAATGTCCATATTATTAAAGGTTTTGAAACTATTCACCTGTTGGAGAACCTGTTCGACACAGTGCAATATGGCAAACTTTTCTCTTTCAAACTGCTGAAATACTTTTGCTTTAAGCTTTTTACATTAGAGTGGACAAAACAAACTACAACATTTCATTGCACAATACTGAAGTCATGCTATTTAGGGCATCATCATTTGTTTCAGAACAGAGATACATTGCCCAACAAAGTCTCTCCAGAAGCCCTTAAAATAATTCTTTGAAGGAAGCCCTCAGAGTTATTCAAGCCTATTTGTCTGAAGAAGTTTTTTTAATTCTTTATCTCAAGTACAGCCGTAATCCACATATTCTCAATTCAATTTCCTATTTAACCAGTTGATTGAATGTATACATTTAAAGTAAATTTAAAGATCTTTATCTCTCTTCAGACAGCTGAAGTAAATATGTTCCACTGAAGGTGACAAGAGCTGTGCAAATGTGAACTGACATATATTAGAGCTACTACCTATTTTTCTTTGCTTGTAAAAATTAGTTTAACCAATGTTATCACATGGGTACATTCTAGCACTGAAGTGTTGAAAGAGGTTTCACTAGTCTAAAATCTGGTCCATTTAAATTATAAGACTAAAATCTTTGAGAAGTTCAGCTGACAAACCTGCATTCATTTTCCAAAAAACTCATTTCATCTGTGTTTCATTATGAGTTCACAAAATTAAAATTAAAATGTGAATCCTTTCCCAGCAATCCTGACTTTCCTGCTTTCTTTTTCAAGCAACTCAGTAGCAGCTTTTCTTTCAAGGTGCTATCTCACTTGGCACCAGAATGTTTTGATGGCAACAGTGCAAAAAATTGCTTTTCAAAAGATGAAAATCAAAATATTTTTGCCTCTATTTAGTAATATCACCTCCAGAATGTGTAAGCAAAGTTCTCGGCTACTGCATTGTATGTCAAGAGTCTCCTCTGACAGTTGTCATATAATAGGAAAAACTCTTTTAAAAAATTCTCTGAGTTAATGTTGCTGCAATCCTCCAAGGGCTACTTCTTCTTCCCCAGAGGACAAGTGAAGAACGAAGGCTTCATTATGCCCATGTTTACTGAATACATCTTCTTTCCAGAACAGTGTATACTGCACGGAGTATAATAATTACAGAAATACTCAGAACTCTGTGTATCCTTAAAAAGGGGTTATGAAGATATCCAAGGAGAATGGAAAGCACATAGTGAAGATGTGCTGCTTCTCGTAAATGAGAATATGCAAGTCAGCCACGTATGTCTTCTTCCCATGTCTTTGGGGACCCAAATACCAAAGTTATCTGTAACAGGATTAGTCCAAGCCCCCATGGAGAACACTGACAGAAAGGGACTACAGTCTCCTAGAATGCTTCACACTCACCTACCATTAACTAGATCACTAAGATGGTATGATTATAGTGCGTAATTGTCGACTCCATATCATGGGTGCAGATGTTCTCATGCCCACGGTTGGTGCTTTTCAAGGTGGAAGTTGCACTGCACTCCCAGGTACCTCTTTCAGAGCTCCCCTGAGCAGTACCATGGGGGAGATCTGCCAAAGCTTTCTGTGATCCCAGAGGGTTGTGAGGAAAGGAGCAAAACTCCTCTGGCCACCAGTCTCAGAAAGAAGACTTGGTTGAATACTTACTATTTATATTGCCCAAAAGACAAACTTTTGCTGGCTCAGAAAACTGACATCTGTTCACAACCATGACCCCAAAAGGTGTGTGGCCAATAATTCCCTGGCAGATACTGATGCTCCCTACATCCTTCTGTGCACGGCTTATGTCATGGGAGAGGCAATTGTCCCAGTACAACATCCCCTGCAGGGATCCTGTTCATGCTGGGGCTTATGTTTCCAGCTCAGGGCACATGGCCAGGCCCAAGGAGGCAGAGTATGGACATGTGGGCTTGCTTTAGGTGTCTGTAGGAACAATTCTGGGGCTCTAAGTGTGGGCCAGCAGGGTGCAACTGGAGGACATACATGGGCCTGAGGATATAAGACTCTGACTTTGTTTCACTGAGATGGGCATACAAAAGGGTTTATGCCCCAGTCTGGAAGATGATGTTGGAGAATAAGACAGTTTATTAGAATTTCTTGGCAGATATGTTTTTTTACTTGAGGTCTTTACAAGTCCTTCCACATTTGTGAGCTTTTGCTGATGCCTTTATCTCTCTTTCAGTAAAAGTAAAGAACAGTAGTGACAATACACAGTACATTTTGTTCTATTTTATTTATTTTCCCAGTTGATCAGCTGACTGTTTAATCAGATGAATCATATGCAATTTTCCACAAGCCATAGCAATTTTATCTGCTCTGGAGCAATACAATGATCCAACAGTTCTTTCTAATGTATCACAATAGGAAGCTGACTAAAAATCGTAGTTCACTACTAAACATAGAGGACAGAGGCAAAGAACTGCATGAAGTTTCAGAACAGGATAATTCCCAAGATTCTGTGATTCATTCTCTAAGAATGGCCATATACATTATCCATCCACTGCAAGAGCTTTATTGTACTTACCAGTGTTATAGGTTTGGATGAGAAAGCAGCACTTTGGCTAGAAATCTTGTTAAGAAACTTTCCTTTTTTTTTTTTTATTTCTGTCAATGCACATCATTGGCAAGCATCAGAAGTTCTTCTTAAATGGACTGAATTTTCTAAATACTTCTTTCTGAAAAGACTGCAGTTTTGTGATCAATTATTCCTGGATTCAGCATATCCTAGCAGAGAATTTTTTATTACAGTGAGAAAAAATTATACTCTAGAACTCTGAAAATCACCAATAGTAGCAGATGTTCCAACACATTCATTAAATCTGGAGATCAGCTTAACGAATATCTTTATTTTGCCTCTCAAAAATATATCTATGATCTCTGGAATCACACTGCAATGTGGATGTGGAAACTGTAAGCAAAGTGGTGTTGGTCTGACTTTGGTGACTGTGGAATTTGTGGAAAAACCTAGATGGCCCTATACAGAAAGAACTCTTAAGAATAACCTTGCTAAATCTTGTGCAACCTAGTGGGTGTGACAAGCCCACTTGTATATCACAAGATGCATCCTGAACAGGGGGCCTTATGGAGGCAGGGACCCTTGCTCTGGTCAGCAAGATAAGAGAAAACTTGGATAGTTCTTTGCTTCTGTCAGAGGGCTATGTTGTCTGATGGTGCACTTTTCCTCATTAACTGCGAAATGCATATTAAAGTTGACACCCCTGTCTATTCTAATGAAGATTTTAGTGAACATGTTATACATGTATGACCATAGCACTCGTCTCTCCACCCAAATCATACTACACATCACCTGAGGGTGGGAACCTCATAGCTTTGGGGATAAAAATCTGAGAAAAATATCATTGAGGAGAGAGAAGAACCAAAAGACGTATGGACCAGTCGACAGGCTGGGTTCCCTTCCTCCAGCCCGGGCAGGGACACCTTTCTCAGTAAGTACTTCACCTTTCACCTTCTGGATGGAAGTATCCCTGGGTTATATTATTACTATCTGTTGCTAGCAATATTAACTTCACTTAGTAATGTTTGTGCAGTCAGTGCATTTATCAATGGCAATTCCGAACTTGTTATATCTGTCAGCTTAGTAAACTCTATTTTTACAACTTTGTGCATCTGTTTCAGTGCAAGTCATTCGTGAGACTCTGAAACAGGCAAACCCTGACCCTAAGGTGGCTGTACACACACACGTAATCCTTTAGATATAAACCATTGACCAAGTCTGGGACTAGGACTGGATCTAGCCGCACCTGGACTCCTCTCTGAGAAGGGCTTTAGAACATAAGGGGGTCTGGTCTGAACCTTGTGACTCAATGGGAGGGCTTTCCCCAAGCTACTTTGCAGAGGCTTTTACCTTTCCCGTTTTATGGGACAGTGACTATGACCAGACTTGAGGATATAATGGTATTCAGCAGTGTGGGTCTGGCACATTCTTGGTAGTTAAACCACTTCCTAGGCAGTATATGAATTACTTGCATACTCATGAGGACACAGTTTGATTATTTCTTCTGTTCAAAGGAATCATCTGAAGAATTGTTGTATTCCTTCTTGCGCATTTTTTTGGAACTGGGCCTGACTTCAGGTGATTCACCACGTTCTAGTTTACAGGCTATCTGCATAGTAGTTACTGCTCAGTATTTAACGTATTTTAAGTAAAGCATCTCAACTACTTACACCAGTCATGTGATTTTGTTTTCCAAACTGATGTCTTTTTTAAAGGCAGATCCTTAGTCGGACGTGACTCTAATTACAGTTCTGGAGGATAGGCAGATATGCATGCTAATATTTGTGAAACAGCCCAGAGCTGGAACTGTTTGGATTAATAAAGCAGCAAGTCATTAAAGCACCCACAATAATACATTACCAATAGTAGCTATCATGACTTTACCATGAATATCCATAAAGCTACTAGTGCTTTATTTTTTTTGCTGTTACATCAATGTCAATTAAACTAGACCGCAAACCGGCACCTTAGTAATCACACAAATATATCTTGGAGACGTTGAGAGGTTTTAAGCAACTGGTAAGACCAATGTGTAAAATCTACTTCACAAATTGTGCTTGCTTGGCTGGTCAATTGGCAAATATACCAAAGACTTCAAACATAAAAGACAATGATTGGCATCATGTGGCTGAGCACAAATAACTGTCTCTACCTTCAGCAGCACAACGCTGTTGGTTTGCATGAAGGATAAATCATTCATACGGGATGCCTCTTGTACCTCTTATGAGATGCTATGGGCAGTTTTGCATGAGAAAATACAGAAAATTTCTTTTATTTCCACAGAATTTGTCTTCTCATTTACTCTTTTTTGATGTGTGTATGGTCTTGGATTACAGTAGTATCAGTGGCTGGTGAATAAGCAGTTGGCTGTCAACATTGACATGTGATCATGGGCCTAATTATTCAGTACTTACCTCATCTCCCAGGAGGGTGTTGTCCACTTCTGTGTCTCCTGAAGAAAGTAATGCCCCTGGAGATTGACTGATTAGCTGTGTACTTCTTCACACAACAAAACTGTTCTTGCACAAGATCACACTGCAAGCCACTGAAAGACAACTCCCTCTTGAGGTAATGAGAAGCAGCCTCACCTAGTGATGCAGGAAAATCTTGGGATGGGGTGGGATTGCCCTGTTTCAATCTGCTTTCAGTGGTGTGCTAGGCTCTGCCACTCGGAAACCCAAAATCTAGTATTCTCTGTGCAATATTTTAAACCTAATTGGAAAATAGGTGGTAGGCATCACATTAACCTTCACCTGCTCACAAACAGATGATATGACCAACAGCTAGAAAGAGAATGCTGCTTGAAAAAATCACAGCAAAGAAATGATTCAGATCTATGAGAAAGTGAGTAAATTACATCTACTTGAAAGCCATGCTAATGAATGCATTGCCTTTTTTAATACATTGATGGTTTTTCAGTGAACATATATATTACATGTTTATCTCACTTGGCTATTCAAGAGTTACATGTACATCTGCAGCACATGGCCAAGGGGGCATCTGCAGAAAAGCTATTGGAAAAATTGTAGATATGTGAAAAACTGTAGAAAATACTACTGTTTTCTAGATTCCACAAATTATTATCACAGGTATTGATTTATCATGTAGAAAAATACCCTTAGCAGAAGGGAACTCACTTTAATGTACCTGCATTGCCAAAAATGGCAGAAGAAGTGTATCTGATCCCAGAAAATCATTTTATGCAGTCAATGATTTGAGCTACAATGGTTTCATTAGAAGAGAGGAAACAAAGCAAAGAGTAAAATTAATTTTGTCTGGAGCAAACAAATTTCATTTTCCTGCTCCCAAGAAACAGTAGTGAAGGACAGAGTTTTTGAAGCAATGAGCTTAGAGAACGCAAAAAGTGTCAGATAATTAATTAAAAAGTAAATAAGGAAAATTAAGTGACATGCTGAAAATGAAGGCAAAAGTGAAGAGAGGCTTTAATTGAGGGACAAGTAGGAGAAAAGCAATTAAAATACCATTTGGAAGTAAAAAGAAGAGATGAGAGAGGATAAATCATCTTCCAAGAAAACCTCTCTAGCTCATTAAATACTTCAAAATTACTTATTATGGGCAGTTCTCCCCCCTTCCCAATTTTTCTGCTATGTGCTCACAGCACTTGTAGTAGGGAGACTACAGTTCCCAACAGGTTAGCCGGTTTCCCTCTGGCCACAGTGGCTGGTGACATGCTGAAGCACTAACCCACTACTATGCTGTTCTAGATGATGGTATGCTCATAATCACTCTCATCTCCCCTTCCAAAAGCATATATACACTTGCTTTACTTTCTGATGGATGACTTATAAAATCTTACATTTGCAAGGTATTTGAGCATCCTCTGAGATGCTAGACAAAGCAGAGTAACTGTGGGTGAAATCCTGGCCTGATTGGGTGTGTGGTGTTCATGTCAGCAGAGCAGATTTGCCAATTACATATCGTCAAACCTCTGCTCTCCTTTTGCAACCCCCTCCATGCATGTAATGTTGGATGATAGACAGAGGCAATGCAAAGCTAGACTCAAGCCAAGGATGAAGTTTTTGGGAGCATGAGCCTCCCATTTGGAGGCTCACTCCACAGCTGCAGCACAACACAAAGACTTTGCTCCCACTTCTGTTGCTCCATCTCAGACTCATCTGGGGCAATGCAAGAAAGACACCACAGTGCAGACACTGAGAGGTTATCTGAGGTGGGACTTAAGTGCACGAGACTGCATGGGTGTGCCTGATGCCTCGTTTAATGGATGCAATTTCCCCAGCACTTACAAGAGTTAGAATTAATCATCACACCCAAGAGCCTTTGTCTCATGATATCAAGGGATGTACTTTGCATTGTGCAACTTATTTTCTTTTAGATTGAAGAATAATTCTTCCCATTTGTTTCTGGTGCTCTCTGCTGCCTATTGGCAGAACCAGTTAGCAGATGTGATCAGAAATGCTAACTGTTTTCCACTACTCCCCCCATATATTTCTTAATTTCGTTGACACTTGTAGCTGATGGTACTTACCTTGGGAGAGTCTTCAAACAATCATTTGAGAAAAAAAGCTCCTTTCTCCCCATTTTTACTCCATCTTCAGAATACGCTCCATCATCCTTCAAGGTTCTCCCCTCTAGAAAAGTGAAAGGGTAAAACAAACAAAACAGTGTTAGGGATAGACAGGCCAGGCAGCAGCTCAAAGAGAGTTTAAAGCTGCCTGAGCAGATGGTTAGAGCTTCTTCTAATGTAAATGTTAATTTGTGGAACAGATCCACAGAATTCTGAGCCTTCGCATGAGGTTTATGTATGTGTTTCACACATGTCTCTGTCAGACTGGGGCAGGGATGCAACACCAGCACAGCAGGATGCTGGACCTCTCCCACCACACAGAGCCATAGGTCAAGCTCTACTGAACCACTCTGTCCAAGTGAGCAGCGCTGAACTCGTTTGTTCCTCACATTTAAATCTCCAGAGTTATTTGCCTACTTTCCCTATGCCAGTCCTTCTCTTTCCCCATTTAAACACCAGGCACTTGGAACAATACTTGTTCTACTATAAGGTTAGCTAATGCCCTGAAACTCCCTTTTTAGAAAAGGAAATTGCTTTCTAAACCCAAGGATAGGCTGGGTGGAAGAGTGGATTCTGCTGCATTATCAGTTTGAAAGCAAAATTGTATAAAAGGATGAACACTAGTAGATTCTGCATCATTAGCTCATTTTATGTATACTAATATATCAGCACCGTGAAGTGCCTGGTAGCTTAAACATCATTATGCTACTGCAGGATTTGACAACTTATGTCACATAACATGGAGGGCACTTGGGCAGAATTTGGGGGTGGGCATAGCTAAGAGATGAGCATTGAGGTAAGCAGAAACGACCAGCTGTGATGCAAAACCTTGTCTCCCTTCAGGGAAAGGGGCATCACTGATCTGTCAACAGCATTTTGCCCCTTTAACAGCATCTCCAATCCCTGCTGATCTCATGCCAGCACACTTCTGCTCTAACCTGAAAAAGGAAGCCTGTCCAGCGAGACCACTCTTAAAAGATTGCAGATCTCTGTGTTAGGATATGAGAATTCAGACACTTGAACTGATTCTAAAGTGCTGCAGCTTCATTGCTGCAGCTTTACACATACTGGAGGGCAATCAATATCACTATAAAGGTTTCCTGCATGCAATTAATAGCTAAAACCTGAAAGCTTAACTTCTGGTTAGTTGTTCCTTGCAAAGAAAGACAGATGAAATTGCTCAAGTGATAAATCAGTAGACACAGTATAACGTTGGATCCAAACTGGAATTGTATTTTCTAAACAATATAAAGAAGAGATATCTCTTTCCACTCCTGAAAACTGAAAAGATAAACATGGTGATGACATTAAGGTGCAAGACTAAAAGCTGATGCTTAGAGCAAGAGATATTGTACCACCATGCTGGTTTTTTCTACAAAAATTCTTTTTTTCTACAAAAATTTCTTTTTGCTGCAAATCAAAAATCTTTATTCAATACAAGTTGATTTACAAGGCTATATACTATGAGAATGGAAGTTATTGCAGATAGCAACATTAATTCATACCCGAACTTTTATTTTAAGATATTACTTAACCTGGAAGACCATGCTGCAAGTTAAAGTAAATGTCATGATTTACCACTGTGAAATTATATAAGTTAGCTAAATCATCTACAGAGTTGTAAATATTAATGATTATTGGAAATGTGCACCAGTTATGAGTTGTGTTACTTGTCTTGCTGCTATGAATATTAATGAAGTCTGGTGAGGGGTGGCTTTGGTTGTGAGTGGTGTTATTAGGTGTAAAACTATAAATATTAATGCTGTGGAAAAGGCAGTCTATTTGGTTGTGACTTGTGTGGTTTTTTTGAGCAAGTATATATATTTCACCCTTCAGTGTTTTGGTGGGGGCTTAAGCAACAGCCTCAGCCTCCGCTGCCACTACAATAAACAGTATTTTGACAAACATGTCCATCCAAAACACACGAGGTGTTTCCATTTCTGAGTTTTGAACACAGTTCTGTCTGCCAAAGGCTGTCTCAGTCCCACCATCAGTGCTGCATTTCAGGGCTTTTAGAGGAGGATGTATCTGTTGAACCTTTGGCAGTCCCAGGCATCTTGTATTTTATGCTATAAGCAGTGCAGATGGCAGCACTTATGTTTAACTTTTGCTGATACTTCCCATTGTAAAACTTTGTTTTCAGTTGTTTTAAAATTTCCCAAAGTTTTCTGGTGTGTCTGCCCCCAGCTCAGGTTTTCCATTTATCTGTTTCTTATCAGTGCTGCACTAAAGGTGAGGACACAGGGCCTCCCTGCACACCGAAGGGAGGGCAGCATCCTCTTCTCCCTCATTCCCTTATGAAGCCTGAGATGTCCTTGACCAGCCCTGATGCTGCTCCATCAGATCTGCCCTGGCAGTTCTGTGCAGTTACTGGTGTAAATTGGGACAGAGACGATTGTGAAAGAGATCTGAAGAGGAGAGTTTATAGGGCATTAAAAGGACTACAGGAGCTGCAAATGCTCATCTTTGTCAGAAGTGAAACCAATTCTTTGAGATTTCATTTCCCCCTTACACTTTCATTTTGGAAGTTAGGTCAACACAGTTATTTCTAGATCTCTGGTAGTGAATATTAGATAAAACTATGTTTTCTTATAATTGTCCATGACTTCTTGACATAGCTCATATCTTTACTTCAGTCCCAGTAAAGCCTAGAGTTTCTGCAACAGATAATTACAAAACTACAGTGAAACTGTCTTTTCCATGCCTTTCCTTCCCTTTTTATTTTATGGCAATTTTTTCAGAGTATTTTTATTGAAAAAGAAATGGTTTTGGACAATGACTGTATCCCAAATGGAGTTTGTAACTATAGAACCAATAATATACCACTTCAACAGAAGAAAAAGAGCATGAAAAAAATGCAAGACAAAGTCTTTACGAGACTTTTTCCTTCTTTTGTCCAGGGATACAAAGCACAGTGGTAATAGTTTCATCAGTTTTCCAGAGCCTGCTAATAAAATGAATGTTTTTAAGGGTTTGTCTTTAAAGTACAAGTATGAAATTGTGAGTCTCTTGTGTTGAAACCCTATGGAAACCAGGCTGTAATAGTCTCTTGATGTCTTTTCAGAAGTTCCAATTTAGCCAGACTAAACTTGCTGAAAAAGATTTGTAATCCTAGGAGGGAAGTTCCTTGGGTTGCCTGATATTTCATAAACTGGGGTTTCTAAACCAAATGAAGCCTGTCAGTTTGTAAACGAGATTCTGTCTCTAACTGAGTAAAGCATGGAGGGTATCCTGATCAATGTCCAAAAGTTCATTGGTGTTCTGGCTCCAGATATTACTGAAATGTTTTGTCTAGAGCTTACTTTCAGTATATAGGATATAGATTAAATAATTGCATGATATTAATATGTTTAAAATACTTTTTATGTGCATGTAATTATCTATCAATGTATCAACAATTTGTATTAATGCCTTTCATTTTGTCACATTTGTCAGCAGTATCACCATTGTTCACGTGAGTGTGTGTGTTTGTACCTATGCGTAGATATGTAAATGGGGAAAACTGGACATCTAGGCACTGCTCTTTGCTATAATCTCATTATTAGTCTAATACCTTAAACTGAAAAAAAGTTGTAGCTGTTTATTGTTACGTAATGCTTCTATACAGGATCTCATTTCTAAAACACTGAGTAATTCTCATTTGCTTTTCCATCAAGGTTTTGTTGCTATTTGAGCTTATGATGCTTTTCCTCTTGAAATATTACTAGTCTTGTTCTTATCCTTCTGTTCATCTGCAATCATCTGCACACCTGTAAATTCATCCTCAGAGTGAGGCCTCACAAACACACCTGCCTGCTCCACTCCCTACTGCCCAGCAATACCATTCAGGGAAACCTCTCAAGGTGACCTCTCCCTCATCACATTTAGTTACATTGCACTGGACAAAAGTATGTCTGAGAAGGCAGCATATCCTGTATACATCTAAAAAAGTGTGCAGTGGATTTAGAAAAACAGAAAAAGAGTATGAGCAGCCAGAAGAAGTTGATGGTCTTGCCTCCATCTTGTAAGGAAGGGCAGCTGCTGCCTTTGGATGACCTAGTCCCCTCAGAAGTCTTATGTAAAATCATTATTTTGAGTGCAAATAAGTTATTCTAAAGAGGTTTATCTTTTGAAAATGGTAAAATTGTCAATAAATATATGCTACTGTAACTAATGTAGAACAAATCTAAATAACATAAATGGAAGGCATTTTGTGAAAAACAAAACCCAATCCTCAAAACATAGAAGCAGATAGCAAAGAGCACATGAATAACTGGTGTTAACACTTCTGAACACTTCCTCTGCCCCTAAAATTAAATCTCACAGACATCCTGAGCCAGAAACCTCTCAATGGATTTTTTTCTCCCTTTTGAATGTGAAGCATGGGTGGTTGTTAATGAACCCAAGAAACGTTTTTAACATCTGCAGCATCCCAGGGAAGGAGCTCCACAACTTGTCCCTGTGCTATATACCTCCTTGTGACCTTTCCTCCTGCTGGCTGCCCTCTTGCTTCTTGTACTAGGAGATGTGGTGAAAAAACTGTCCATATCCATCTCTCTACAGAAGATTGTTATCATCCCTCCTTTGGTTAGCTCTTCCAGGCTGAAAAATCACCAGATCCTCCGCCTGCCACCTGCATGGAGTCCCCCAAGCACCACACGTCATTATCAGCTCCATAGCTTCAAACTGGATGAAACAGCAAAGGCTCTGTGTGTATTTCTGTTGTACGTATAAATAAGGTGGAGTCTGGGGTTCAAAGACAAAATATGGATAGCTTCAAGTAGACAGGCTGTTCAGTGAGCAGGCAAATACACAAATTTAATTTCTTTAGGCCCTAACCTATCTTGGTTTTCCGCAGCCATATCCAATGGAGAGCAGTAGTGTCAGCCCTGTTGTTACAAGAGGCATCCTGTTTTCCTGACACTTGAGGAAAATCTTTTAGAGTTCAATACTCTTACCAGATTTGGTTGCAACTGTGACTATCATGTTGAAAAATGTTCATAGTGGCCTGAGTCACTGATGAAGAAACACACAGACATCATGATGATATAAGCCTTATTTCCTAGGAAGCTGAGCGAAAGTCTACGTTGAACTAATAAATTATTACTCATTTCAAATCACATTTTTAATATGATCCATTCTTTTATGAGCATCGAGGACTACTAGGCATGTAAAACCTTCATTCATTGACAAGATAACAGACATGCTAACATAAAAGCATTTTTATTTTACATATGTAAAGTAAGTCTTTTAACCAATTTAATAAGAAAGCATTTATCTTCTTTTTTCTATTGTTTTAATGATTCAAAAGCTGAATAAATGCTTAATAGTTAATAGTTAATAAATCTATTATCCTGCATATTATTTTACTTTGAAATATCAATGCTGATCCAAAACTGGCAAAGAGAATTAAATTCTACAGCTAAAATGTTAATATGGAGGGAATAAATTAATCAAAACAAAAGACTGATTGTTTGGTAGTGGTAGAGGTGGAAGAAGAGGCAGAAAAGACCTGCCTGACCCCAAATTTAAATCCTCTTTAAATGAAACTGGGTCCACCCTGAATAAAACAATCTTATGCTACATACTGGAACATTTGGCACATTGGAGATTATCACAACAGTATGACATCACTCTGCATTCCCATTTCCAAATAGGATTTAATGGCTTCAATCCAAAATTGCCTGCTTAATGCCTTTGTTCGTCTTCTTTATAATACAGATACTCTCAACGCATTAGCAATGAGTTCCCATATCCTTCCTATCATTTCAGTTTCAGACATGGCAAAGCAGCTCTGGTGCTTTCGGACCAATATGGAAGTTGTCCATTTTTCTTGTCTCATGGCATTATTTCTGTTGAGCAGCTCCTGATTGTGGCTGTGACATATGCTCTTGAAAGATTTATTTGAGAGTGATGTTTTTCCCTCTTTGCTCTAAAATGTTGAACAGTGATTGCAGTCAGTTGAGACACGCTGATGACATTGACAACTTAGACACTGTGCACAGCTCACCACTGAGAGGAAAAAACTGCAACATATTTTAGGAATAGCAAATGCAGCTTTGAAGATCAGTTAACTTTCTTCACCAAGACAGATTGCCTAAGTGAAAAAATCCCCTGACCATATTTTGTGCTTCTATTGTATCATTTTAGACTGTCCGACCACAGCACATAAAACAATGTGCTGTTTACCTAACATAGCAAGCTGCTTAACATTTCAAGAGTTTTGGGGGTTTATTTCCATTTTTTACCTCCTCTATTCAAATAAAACCTTTCCGGTGAGAATATCCACCAGATCGTGCTTGTATGAATGATTAGGAGGATGGTCCATGTCAGCACTTCAGAAAAATGTATAAAAACATGTCTAATGAAAGTGTCACAGGTAAGGTTATTTTACAAGACACACTGATTTTAGATTAAAAAACAGGGTTTCTGACAGAGTGATGTAAAGTATGAATGTACTGAAAAGCACTAGTTTCTACCAAGCCCAAATGGATTATATAATGAATAAATATTTCAGAACTAACTGGATCAAATTCTCATCACTGTTGTTTACTCTGATTTAAATATAATTCTGAGCTTGCTTCTCCTTCCAGAAACCTGAAAATCCTGTTTTACAGCCCTAAGGGTAAATTGGCCTGGCACTGGAACATTCACTGAAAATGGGAATTTGTAAGTATTTCTTTTTTGAAAATTGAAAATGCATTCACTCTCCAGTGTTGTAATGCCATAAGTAGCATGATCTTCATTAAGACCCCTCTAAGATTTCTAAAACATCCTTGGGGCAGGATTAATGTTGTGTAATTGTATCTGTATAATATTTAATTCTGGTAAAATACCTTTATGTAGTCAGTGTCTATATTACCGGCCTTCGAATGTAGACATATTCCTGAGTTCAGGTACATAACTTAGGCACATATCAACTCTGATAGCAAAACCTGGGTGTCTACCACCAGGATGATGCAAATAGGTGCATCTTGTGGGAACTGGTGGCAGTCCTGTGGCACGTCACAGTCTGCATCAGAAGGTGACTCAAAACACAGACTCTGGGCTCCTGGGGAAGGCAGCTCATCTCTCATGTCACAGGACAAATCCCACCCTGGAGTGCCCACTAAGCAAAAATAACTCTCAATGCTCAGCTGCGAAATACAGCCACTCAGAAGAGGATGAGAACAGAGCAGGAAATTTGTATAATGGATCTTGGAGAAACCAGAGAAGTACTGTTGTTCTATGCAATTGTAATTATAATAGCTCCTTTTTGGAAAGGATGAAAAAAAAAGTCATGTATCTGTTATTTTTATATCACCCTACTGATACGTTATGTTCAGATCATCTACAACTTGAGTGGAATTACTATGTACTAGACAGTTATGAACTACCCAAATAATCTGTTTTTCCTTTACAGAGAATACAGAGAAATAGTCACCATAACTGTTTCTCTCTCTTGATTGTACTAGCCACCCTGGATGAGCAATAGTTCTTTCCTCTTGAGTAAATATACCACAGTTGCCCTGATCACTGGAGGCACATTTACATGGTCTAAGTCACAAACCCGAAGTGCAAAAATACTGCCCTTCTTCTCTTCTTCTGCTCAGGAAGCAAAGCATTATCTTTTTTTGAGCTCTTTACATGTCCACTCTTCATATATCATCTTTTGATTTATCCTAAACAAAAACTTGAAGAAGTGGCTTTATCCATAGGTGTTTTATAACATTTTGGTGACCCCTTACCAGCATCTTCCTTCCTTAAGAAGCAAGCAAAAATTCTTTCAGAGTGTTCTTCCAGGACACACAAGATATTGCCTGTATACAGAGCTACATGTGTCCATGTCATGAGGATTTTCATGCTTTCTTTTCCACAGGTCTTAGGAGCACATGGGGAGTACAGCCTTTGGTGAAGATTCTTGGAGCACAGAAGACCCAGAATTGCTTGCAATATCACAGCCTCTGTTCTCCCTTTGCAGCTACAGCAAAAAAATACAGATTCATCTCTGTTCAAGAGAAGGCATCAGATAATTTTATGCATGTTTTGACATCAAGGAGATTAAAGTGGTGCTTATGCATGCTCTGGACTGTGAATGCTCTCCTAATCACTGCTTTACTTCTGTGAAAAGTCACACCAAAATAATACATTCTCTAAAAAAGGTGTAGAGGAGGCAAAATGCCTGGAGGTAGTATTGATAGTGGTGGCAAAATTGGTCTAGCCCTTAGCTAATATGTTTCATGACATTTTTAAGGTTTTTGTTCACCTGATGTTTGTTTTCCATGTTGTACACTTGACTACATGTGTAGAGCTTGGCTATACATTAATAAAAGAATTGTAATCAAATAACAGTCTGTCAGAACAAAACTTTGATTTCAAAAATGAGTATAAAAAATACAGTACAGAGTTTGACTCAGAAAGCAAATGCTGTCACGTTCTGTTAAGTGAAATATCAAGGGAAAAGTATAAAAAGTGGAGAAAACTACTAATGTTTAATGAAATACTTGAGAACATATAAAAAACAGAATACATAATGTGACCTGAGGTAATAGACATCAGATCTATGAGTAATATTTTTATCTTTGATGTGTCCAAATATACTTAACATGTAAGCTACTCAAACTTAGAAATATGATAACTAGTATTTTTATGAATTGTATATGAGCACATTCATGTGGAAAGAAGTGAACATTTTATGGGCATGACCTTCATTCTAAGGTGGGGAGGAAACTGTTCACCACGCTAGCTTTCATCTGGAGCATGTTTATTCAACATACTTTCTTGCAGTAGACATCTTTAGTATGGGGTAAATCTTATATTATCCTAAAAACTATTACTGAAGAATTTTACTTAAATATGGATTAGAACTGCTGCAGTGCAGGTACCGATGTATCTGTGAAGAATACCAGCACTGCTAAGAACATCACATTTCAGTCTAGTGTCACTAACCAGAGTTTTACCTGAAGATTGGTGCCTTCATCCATCTTTTCTAAACCTAAGAACAAATAACTCAGCAGTATGCGTTGCCTTTCATGCATTGCCCAGTGAATGCACACCAATTATCCACATGTAATCTACTTCTCAGACTAGATGAAATGAGTGGCATTGTTCCTGTCATTTTAAAAGACAACAGCAATTCCCTTCAGCCATTTGGCAGGGTGGATGTGGATCTTCACTTTCAGAAAGAGCAAGTAACTGATGAGATACCCAACTTGAAGATGGGCAGGATAGGAGAGTTCCACACTTTCTACTGGATAACCTCAGGTGTTCTCACTGTGCATTGGATGTTTGAACTCCATTTTCAAGTATCTAATTCTTCCTGGTGTTGGATAGGAGAAGCAAGAACTTGAATTTCACTCCTTTAGGTGCTCTAATAAACAGCTAAAGTTTAAACATTGCCATCCTTAGTTTTTTATTTACCTAAATCCTCTTTAAAAAATCTAAAAATTTTACTAATTTTATATGAAAACATAGGAATTCTTTTCTTCTGCAATTTAGAATACATGCAATATGGTTCCATCACTTGGAGGTAAACACCATGACACCTGAGCTACGTTTTTCTACATAACCATTCCTTCTTCATGTTGCTGGCTGCAGACAAGCATCACTTCTTGTGGAGTGCACAGCCAATGCACCCAGCTACATGTGCAGCTGAGGGTGCAGAGAGCCAAGCAGACTTGCAAGTTGGCAGGTTACGTGGGATTTAGCACAGCTGCAAATTTGTTCATCATTTCTGTCTGAATTCTTTATTCTGGATGTCCTGGGAAAATCAGCTCTCTGGGAAACCATTTAGGATGCTCTTTCAGAATCAATATTAATTACCAAAAATCTTTGCATACACATACTACAATGCATCTGTGAGGCCATTGGCACTGAGGCAGAGCACAAGCCTTGATGGTCTCAGCCCTTAATGATCAGCCTGAAATAAAACCTCACTCATCTCTTGATTAGCTAAAAATAACACAATTTTGCCTTAATTGGAGAATGCTGTGAACCTAGATGACAGCCACCTCTTATTACTGCAAGCAAGCAGAAAAGGGAGGAATCCTGCAGAAAGGGAGATGCTTGCTCTTGGGTATGCATCCCTTTGCAAGCGTGGCTGGGTGGTGAGCAGAAACAGGTCTTAGACTTGGGAATGACACAGTCCTCCACTATGTGAAGCCTTGATGAAAACATTTGTTTCTAGTCAAGTGATGATCCAGTGATGTTTTCTCATAGGTACACATGAAAACTCGATTTTGCCACCTTCTTAACTTGAGTACTTCTTATTTTATATCTCAAACTTACGAAGAATTAATTTGCCCTTTAAGACTGGGTGAATTGCTAATTGGACTGCAGTTGACTAGTGTCTCAGGCCAATCCAATGATCTCATTTCAGATGAACACAAGCCCAGTAGACATGAGGACTCTCCCAAAGGCACGGGTGCTTCCAGGTTAACATCTTATCTACCTTGTCCATTGACCTTCATTGACCAGAGGAAGAATCTGGAAGCAAAGTCATTTTAGTGGGTGAGATGTGCATGTATGGGAAGAGAGGGTGAGGAAGAGGCTCTTACAGAGCTCTGATTTTCAGGGCACTGCAGGGCACAGCAGCCAGGGCTCAAACACTCACCAGGAAGTGCCTCCTCCCTAGCCTGACCTAAGGCTGTGTGATGCTCCTGCTCTGTACTCCAGCCCTTCGCAAACGCTCTCCAGTCTTTCATCATGCATATCAAAAGGAATTCTAGAAGAAACAGATGCAAATAGTCTGAACATAAATCCCACCATATCAGGGACTTTGCATCAAGCAGTGGGGGGGTTGTGGGGGGAGAGAAGGCTTCTTTGATTTCCTTGAGCATGGAGGTGGCCCCCCAAGACTTGCTGTGAGAAGGTGTCCCCCCCCTCTTTCTGCTGATGAAGGCTGGGCTCATGGCTTGTTAAAGCATTTGCGTCAGATGTGGCACGGTTTTAAAATTGCTCAGAAGTCAGCATGGAGTGAGTGGGAAAGGATGACAGTGAGGCAACGAAAGCAAACAGATAAAAAACTTCACATGCATTCTGATGAAACAGTCTCGGGTTTCCATAGCATCCACCAGCAAATCTGTCACCTTCCTCCTTAGGACACACTTTTGAATTCTAGCATAAATAGCCCTTCTTTGGTTAGGCAGATACTTTGTAAAACTTCTGTGCAATAAATGATCCCCATAATTCATACTTTCTTTTATCTATCCAGCTGAATAATTTGGCAGGAAGTGACCTACTTAAAAACAAACTTGTGGCAGACATGAGTTTAGAAATAGAGAGTTTAAAAAAATGAATGTATTATAGAATTCAAAACTGACAGAGAAGACAGCCAAGCCATAGAAAGATACTTTATTTCAAGTGATTATCAAAGCAGCACGGAAGACTGTCCTTGCTGTTTTTTCCCCTTCTCTACATTTTTCTGTTCTATTTGAGCATCTGAACCCTTTAGATCTCCCACTGATTTTGTCCTTGGGTAATTTCTTTCGCTCTACTTCACTTTTACCTCATCATACACAATGTTACATCCAAGACTAAGTTCATGGATGTTTGTTGCAGAAATGCCAACTTGCTTTTACAAGTTTCTGCCCAGGGTTTCGTATACAGATTAAGGATTTAGAATGAAGTCTCCTAAAAATTGTGGAGTAAACAAAAAGCAGAACAGTCATAAACAAAATTTCTGAGGACTTCAAACACTTTTGGAGAAGTTGTGAACTTCTGTTGAAGCTATGTGAGAAAAGAGAGAGATGATACACTGAGATGCAACAAGTGCAAGTAACAAAGAAGATAGTGTTATTATGGATTTGTAAAAGCTGTTTAACATAAGTACTGAAAAAACAGTAGTTGTAGTAATATTAGAATTCATTTAAGTTCTGCTGAAACTATACCCTTTTATCCTGTTGATTTCTGAATCTATTTTTGAGATGTGCTAGGTTACTTAGAAAATTATTAATTATATTAATATTCAATGAAGATATAGCCATATAAATTATCTAGTTTCTAAAACAGAGTAAAAAAGAGGATGATTCACCAGTGTTTGATCCCAAGTTGAGTCTGTTTCAAGTAAGTGCAGATTGTAGCAGCCAGGAGCAGCATGAATCCCTTTCTGCTGTTACAATGAACACTGGGAAGCCAGGAGGGATTCAGCAGAAGGACCCAGTGTAAAATAAGCCTCATCCTCCCTTGTAGGAGAAGGTCTGGAAATAGGCATGGGAAGCAAGGCAACTCAGCCTCATGCCCAGGAACTGAGGGCTGCTGTTGCACATGCCACAGGGTTAAAAAAAAAAAAAAAAAAGGGAGAAAAAAAGTAAGTGGAACTGCCATGTGTCCATTGCTTTCCCAGATAACCATGAAGTGCTGTTGTATATTCCCATGGCAAGGGACCAGGGTCATTCCTCCTCCTGGGTACTCACTCCAGCATGACCGTCCTCCGTTGCCACCGTCTGCAATGGGAGCCAGCCAGTGCTCAGTGCACAGAGGACAGGTTCTGGAGACAGGGTCAGACTGATACTCAGTTGCTAAAGACAGGCCAAGGGCTTGGCTTTGGTTATAAAACTGCAAAAGTTAACAAGGCTAAGGCCAGTCTTTGAGGGGACTCTGAGAAAAAATCGTCCTTCCTACAGAAAAGCTTTACAGAAGGTGTGTACAACTAGATTAAGACAGTGTTTGCTTTCACCTGTTGATGAAATAAATTTAAACTCTCCCTTTATCCTCACAGGTCACTGTGAAGTAGCTTTCAAATAAGCTTGGACAACTGAAGCCTTAGAGAGAGAGCTCCAGACTCAGAAGGTTCAGTTTGAATCAAATCAACTGATTTATAAATATATTTGTAATCTAATAAGTATTCAGGAGACAAACAGGGTCTCTGTTTGCATCAGAACAAAGTGATGTCAGCAGTTTTCTTCCAAGAGTGATGAACTTAGTTAATCTGAAGCGTCTGCTCCTGGGTTGCTCTGAGTCCTTTGCACTGCGAGGAGAGTTCATGTTGCAGACTTTTCTGGTCAAGCTCGGATCAGTGATGTTCTCAATCTACCTCAGCTTCTGGAAATATTTTGTGCCACATTTTGTGGTTGCCTTTGGCCATTGTGTTGGTGATGGCAAATGTGGAAAAAACTGGGTTCATGGTTAAAAGAGACAGGGACTGTCTCTGTGAGGTGAATATAATTCTGTATTTGCTATTAAAATGTATTGCTAGGATGCAATTCACTGTTGGGGTTTTTTTGAAAAAAAAAAAAAAAAAGAGCGAATATTGTATCTTCTGTGTTTCTTGTGAAAACTGGAGAGCTACAGTAAGGCATCTCCAAGTAGTTGCAAGTCCAGATCTTCTCACTGATGTTTTGAATGAATACAGGTCTAAAAATGCCACTGAGTCTTGGCAGATGCTCAGCCCTTGTGATCAGAAGAAGAGCAGGCATCTTTGGGCAGTCGGACAGCCACCCTCCCTCCTCCCTGCCAGCTTTCCCACAGCTTTTGCAAACATAGAGGTGGTTCTGCATGGCTTTGCTTCTCTCTCTCTCTCTGAGACCTCCGAATGGTTGAGAGGAAATGTTTTTTCTCCTCCAAGGACACCCTTCCTTGAGTAGCTTGAGGATCTTGACAGGACTGCATTTATTCTTGCACCTGATTGCCTATAGAGTTACTAGCTTGGGAGGATACTGTAGTATTTACATTATATGCTTATATTCAGTACCTTAAAACCTTGCCATCTATTTCAATTTTGCTTGGTCCCATATCCCACCTATATGCCTAACTTAGTGTGGACAAAAATGAGCCTCAAATCAGGGTTAAAGCAGCTCACTCCAGGTAAGATGCAAGTGATACTAGTAACCTGGAGGGATGGAGAACAGTGATAGGAGTGCAAAAAATGACAGGGATCAGGAGAATGGGGAAAAACATTACATTTTCTTTTCAAAATGAGAACCAAAGACCAACATTGCATTTCCAGCTCTTACCAGATGATTGAGTAAGTGCAAGATCAGCCTTGCTTCTGCCCTTACCTGCCCAGGAAAGGACATTCCTGTGGCATACAGATCTCACTGCTCCCCTTCTTTCTTGCCTGTGAATTGAAACTAAAATGTCTGGTTTCGTGAGTAGAATAATAATCTCTCATTCTTTATGGATGAAGGGGAGGGTGAAGAGGGAGATATATGTATCATTATCACTTATGCTTCACATGTATTAATATGTACAAGTGTATGCTCTGAAAATATAAGTCTTCACTAAAGCAAAAATTAAAGATTGCAAACTTGCAATGTAGAATTTAAAATATAGGTGAAAGAGTAATTCACTAACCTGGCCATACTTAATTAGAAAATCAGGACATTGTTGTGAGTTCTGCTATTTTTTCCAATGTCACTTGGATGCTTTTTCAATAAGTAATCTGACAGTGTCAAAATCAATCACTGTGTTACAAAGACTCCTCAGCTGTGATTGAAATCATTCTATTTCCCCTGGAGACACATACCTATGAAAAATTTAAGAGGTCATCAGTCATAGTCTCTCTTTCTAATGTTTATAAAGTTGTATCTTTGGACAAGAACATTTCCAGTCTTCTTGTCATGATAGAAATCAGACAGTATATTTACAGACAGGATCACTGTGCTTAGGTAGACTGCATCTTATCCCTAACTTTTTGAAGTTATATAAAATAAGTGTTCTGGGCTGTCTCTGTTGTTTGTAGATCCCTGGAAAAGGGATGAAAAAGGATCTCAATATATATGTGAATTAGGCTCTAGGTTTAAGCATGTAGCATATAAATATAGCATAAAGCCATTGAAGAACAATGCCAAATGCATTCATTTCATGTCGAGTGTTCTGAAACTGTGTCTACACAAACAATTCAGATTTGCATTCTGCACAAAACCTTACATGGTCACATATAATTTGCTGTTTTCCCATAGCACATTGGCTGTTTTTTGATGACATAAGATTCACTTGGTAGCCATGTAGCAGCCAATGTGTCTTAACATTAAACTATTGGACTTTTTACTGGAAACCAGCACATCATCATAAAATTCAAATAAACATTTCATGAGGATCATCACACAGGATGTATCATATTAAACCCACTGAAAAAGCAGTTATCTGAGGTATGTTTCATAGGCAATTGCTTCCCAATTAGTTTTCCATTACTGTTGAGATTCTAACCACAACAAGAGCCTTTAATCCAGTTCCTAAACTCAATTAGGGAAATGTCTGGATAAGAACTCCAAAATGGCCTTTCTCTGTCACTTCCACAGGAAAAATTGCCCCCTACTTGGGTTACCTTGGGTCTAATGTTCTCTTGATTCATGAACAAAAATCTTCACACTAGTTGTTAGAATTCACATGGTCTAGCTGTAACAGAAGTGTGGGATCTGTGCCCTGAGCATGGATAGAGCAGGGATATTCAGCATAGACACCTTGTACCCACACTCTCTCCCACATACTTATTGACAAGGTAACTCATAGGTATAAAGCCACTAATGTCTTACGTCTGAAGCAGAGACAATTTTTGGCAAAGCTGAGGTTGGGGGCTTTTTTGTGCACAAACAACATTTTACTGTGCTCTAATACATTCCTAGGGCAGGGACTGGGCAGTGCAAAGACAGGAGCTTCAGCTGCTTCCAGGTCAAGATGTAACTCTTGCTCCATTATTTGAGCCTTCTACCTCCTCTCCACAGGAAAAAATGAACCCAGAAAGTCTTTCTAGGAATCAGTTCTGTTCATTAGCCATGGAATCTGCTCACTTCCTGATCAGTTCTTAGTATAATGTCTGGATATTGCAGGTCAAATAGATAAGTCTGAGATAAAGTACTTGATTCATTAAAATTTCTGATAAATAGAAAAGATTTATTTTAAACTTTCCATCTCTTGCTCTCACAAAAAAAGAATATCCCTGTAATTTCATAGGTCAAGCTATGATTATATCCATTTTGATAAAATGTCGATTTACAGAACAGATAGGACTTTCCAGTTCAAATTTATCATACTTACCATGGACTCCAGGATGATCGAAATTGACTTCACAGGGAGCTGGGAGTTCTCAGGATTTCTGTAATACATCAGCTTCAGCAACACTGGTAAGATTGGCAAGCCTGGTTTGATACATCTGACCTTTTGGTCTGTTGTTGTTACAGTAAATAGAAACAGCGTCATGAAAAAAACACAAAAAATCAATTTTCCTTCAGGGGTCTTCAAAGTTCGCACATCAAAGGGAATGCTGCGAAGCTGAGGCAAGAAAATCTGATGGTTTGGTTTCCGAGAGTTGCTAAACAATGTCATTTCTGCCAGCTTGTTGATAGGCAGAATGGGAAGCATTCACACAGCCCACACTCAAGGTCTTAACAGAGACGTCCACAACAGATGCTTGGGCTGTGTGAAGTCCCTCGCCGTGCTCCTTCAAACCACCCTTTTTCTCAGCCACCCTCTCAAGCAGTTCGTGTTGACTTCAGAGAGATTCTCAGATTACTGGGCCACAATCTTCCTTATTTATGTGCAAAATCTTACAGACAAAGCATAGATACCTCCAAGAGTCAGGAAAGGCTTATGTCTGGCTGTGGTTTGGGAAATATTTTGGGTCTTGATAAACAAGAAATATTTTGGGTCTTTGGTAAACAGGGAGGCCTAGTATTAATCATGCCTTATTTAGCAAACAAGGTGCCAGGTCCCCCTTGGATCCACAGTTATATGCCAATGAATGGTCCTTGGAGAGGAGATTTACTGCTGTCAGCAAGGCCACCTTAGTGGTAGCACCCTGGAGCAAGCAGAGGAGTGGTACCAGGGATCTGGTTCCAGCTCCTGAGCACTCCCTTCTTTCTCAAAACACTACCAGCTCCTGCTAAACTCTGCTCAGTGCCTGATTTAGGCGGTGGTACCACCCACCATGACAACACAGGTGCTGAGGGACCACCAAGATTATCTGAGAAACCTCGTGCGCAGGCGACCTTGGAAAAATAAGATGGAACAACTGTGAAATGGAAGATAACCTAAGCAGTTTCCTGAGCCGAGTGCCAGCAGCAACACAAAGCTGTCACGGGGGGAGGATGAAGGCAGGGACGTGCTGCTGGAGAGACTGGCTCACTTCCAGTGAAGGCATTCGCCCCATCAGTGCGGCCAGCCCTGCCCTGCCTGCCTGCTGCCCGGCGCTGGCAGCCCCGCTGCAAGTACAGACACCAGCCCCGGGGTGCCCGGGTCCCAAACGCTGCACCCAGCGGGCGAGGCCCTCTTCGGCTCCCTGTACCCCTGGCTCCTGGCCCCGCCACGCTCCCCAAGCAGCGGCACGGAGCAGGGTAGACCTGAGACGGGCAGGAGCTGCCCAGGCACACGAGGGAGGGAGGCGGCGGCCGAGCTGCCCTGCCCGCCGGTGCTCGCTGCCTGCGTTGCGCTGTCCCGGTCCCCGGCCCTCTGCCCGCCGCTCCCCCCCGGCGGTGCCGCTCGCTGCGGAAGGCGGCGGCTCTCCTCTCGGTGCGGGCGCCGGGAGGGGGGGAGAAGCGAAAAGCGGCACCTGCACCCTGACACCCTCCCCCTGTACCCGCACTCTGCACTTGCACCCCGCATTCGCACCCGTCGCTGGGGCGCGCCTTGGCCCCGGCCGGGACGGGGCGGCCCCGGGAGCCCGGAGGGACAGCGGGACGGGGGGAGGGGGAGCCGGGGG